>JAKWJA010002489.1:40281864-40404688 GCA_027704765.1 Solanum habrochaites | reverse complement strand
TGTTTTAAAATTATATATTACATTCTGCATCCATTTCTATTAGTACATAGTTTTATTTATTATTATCTTCTTCATCTATTCTAGTATTATTTCAAATAAGTATTACATTTTCTTTTAATCCATTGTATGTTATTTTACAATTATCACAACATTTTTCTTTAGTTTTATGTTAGTGTCAATTTATTAGTTCAAACTGAAGTATAAGTAGATTTGTCATTATAAGAGTATTCCGTCTCTAGTTATTCAAGTTCCTCTTTGGTGTGTAGTATTAAAATCTAATCCTAACACAAAGTCTACTCTTATGTTAGATCTCCGTTAACCATGAAATTTTTATCCTTTTATAGTGGGTTTATAAAAATTCTGAACAGGTATTTAAAAAACTTATTTGAGATTTATTCTATATAATGTCTATAGAATTATGGTTCATCCGTTTTGCATGGCTGCCAGTGGCTTTCTAAAGTTTTTATTAAGTTCTATAGGTACAATCGTTTATTTAAATACTTTTAGTACATCTGAGTCTATAAGGCAAAGTCTCTATTTCATATTTTCCCAATCTGGAGTTTTGCTAATATTTTCATAGTATTTATATTCTTATCTTCATTAAAAATAGAGCATTATGTTCTTCATTCATTAATTCTTGATTACTAGTTGTGGTTCTTGTTCAACATTTTTTGCTTTTCTTAAACCTTATATTCTTTCTTCTAATTTTTTTTTTTTGCTTCTATTAATAATACTTTAAAAATTTATATTAAAGGTCGATTGTATATACTTCTTTCTTTTTCTTAGTGTATTATTCCTAATTGGTTTCCTATTACAATTTATTACATTAATTCTACAAAACATTACTACATTTACTCCTTTTTATTTACTTGGGTCCCATTTACACCAATTACATGGAGTGCTATCTAATCCAGTATCTTTTTCAAAGTTATGTTCACTTCTATTATATTCATTTAAAATTAATTTTAAATCACTATGTTTAAGCTTTCTATTCTATTTCATAAATTAATTTCTTCTCCTTCTTAATTAGAGGAGTCTTCTCTTTGTTATTTTCATCTATATCCAATACTTACTATAGAATAGAAATTTCATAGCTGACATATATTCATTACATTTAATAATGCTTCATTTAAATTCTTTTACTAATTGAGCGTTTCTAGTGTTAGACAATTAGTAATCTTTTAGGACAAGTATTTCTAACTGTTCTATACTTCCGCATGTAAAACCATTCTAATTTATTTTTATAATTCTATCTGTTTATAATTTTCAACATGTCTATCTTCTATTTAAATATGGGTTTCTAGCTGAGATCTTCAAGAAAGTATCCTTTTTTATTATATCTTTTATTAATTTTGTGGGTTGTATTTTTGGTATTTTTCTTTCTATATTGGTCTTTTCATAACTTTGGGTTGTTATTATATACATCTTTTACAGAAATTCATTCATTTTGTTTTAATTGTTTCGATTTGTGATTGGTACATTTTTCTTGAATATTTCCATTATATGTTGTATTCTATGTCCTATAAACCCATTAGCTTGAGGGTTTTGGGTTTATCCATCTCGTTTAAGTCCATCTTTCTTGTATTCTCTACTAAAGCTGCCTGGTCAATTATGAAAGCCTTTTTTTACCTAAGTATGGTTCAAAGGCATTTCACTAATTGGACAATAATAGAAATAATCATTTTAAAAACTTCTTTATATAATACCAATTATAATACTTAATTGTTCTAATTTATTACTGCATTTCTTTGTAATGCCCAATAATCCACTGATTTGAGTCTTCTCCTGTTATTAGTATGTATTTATTTGTAAAATTGTTATGGGTTTGCCATAAGATTACTAAATACTTAAATTCTTGATGGGAATTCTAGTTTATAAAGCTTCATAAGGCCTTTAGTTACTTCTCATAAGAATGTTTCTAAGTATTTATTACCATGGTTTCAGAACAGTCTCTGTATAATTTTTTATAAAGTTTTACTATATCCTTTCCATAAGTTCTTATTACTGAATTCCATCTTTGTGGATATGTGCTGCTATATTTAAAATTTTACCTTAACTTCGCATCTTGAAGTATTATTGATTCTTTATAGGCATTCTTTTTCCCATAGGTTTTACTTCTCGCTTGGTATCTTCTTGTCTATATTACTTTCTTTCGTGGTATATGTACCTGTACTATGTCTGTAGTATCTCCTTGTTTTCATTTGTTCTTTGGGACGGACATACTAGAGCTCGCAGTTTCCCTTAGTTCTTTTTGACTTAGTATTGGATTTCTAACTCAGATATTTCATATATCATCTTGTATTTATGTCATGATATTATTATTTTTCTATTCTATCCTGTAGAGTTTCTCTTAATCTATATTCCTTTATATCAGTTCTTTGTGCACATATTTTAAAATGAAAGATTAGTTTGTTTAGATTATATTTTTTAATTTACATCCTTTGCATGTAAAATAGTCTATTTTATTATCTTTGTATATTTTCTTTAGCTTTCTATGGCCTAAATTACTGACCAGTAATCTTCTTCTAATATACTCTATAATTCATTCGTGTTAAAGGCATTTCTTCTATTACACAATTTCTTCCTCTAAGTCTTTTTGAGCTTCGTAATTATAATCTGTGAATCTAATGAAGGGTTCTCTTTAAATTTGTATATATTAAGTGAGCATCAGGTATAAGCTTCTTTTGCTTTGAAATCTCCTAATTTCCATTCTAATCCTGCATATTCTTCAGGATTTATTTTTATAGTTTTATTAATTTTATTTCCTTTGTTACCCATACTTTTACTACATATTTATTTGGAATTTAAATCTTAGTATTGCTATTTTATCTGGCATTTTTTCCTAAAGAACCTACACATTATATAGATTTTTTCCACTACTCATTTCATTCATTCCTGTTAGTTTGTAGTTTCCTATTCTATTTGAGTTCCTGTTTCGTTTAGATTCATCATAAAGTCTGGACTATATAAAAATTCCTCCATTATTTGTTCATATTACTTCTATTAATTACTATGATTGCCCTCTTTTTTATTATCTGACCATCTATTATCATATATAGTAATTTAAGGGCTTTGTTCCTAAGTTTTTTCTATTATTTTAATTCCTATTTACTATTAATCCTAGATGCATTAAATCCTTTTTAAATATTTTATTTCTTACAAAATTCTTCATTATGAGGGCAAGGATATAGAATTGTTTCCTAGTACTGATAATTGTTATTATCTGTAATGTCTGTATAATTCAGATTTCGCATTGTTATTATATAAAACTTGGGATTATAATTAAATTAATTGATTTGTTGGAAAAATTTGTATATCTTTATATGTATCTATTATTTCGTTCTAGGTGTTGGTTATTTTCTTTCTTTCTTTCTATTTAATATTTTTGATATAAAATGATTACTTATTTTTTCTGGGTTGTTTGTAACTGGTCCTGGTCTTTTATCTCTTGATTTCTAGTTGAAAAATGGACCATTTTTTGTGTTTTTTAACTATTTTATCTTGTGGAGGAGTAATTTCTATTTATTTAAATTTTCTATTAATTCTTCTTACTCCAAGTGTGGTATTCTCTACTTCAGATTTTTCTTTTTATCATCGTTTTATGTATTTGTACAAAAGTGTTATTATTATATTTATTGTTGTATAATAATTTGATTGACTTGAAGGTGGGTTATATTCTTTATAATCTACTGGAATGATTATCTTTTTCTCTAAAAAATATTTGGGATTCAAAAAAAAGGAAGATGGACAACGTTTTCTATAAAAGTTGTTAGGAAAATTCAGAAAGCAGACAAATGTGAAAGGAAAAAAAAAAACAAATCAGCAGTGGAAAGAAAAGAAAAAAGCAATAAAATTAAAATCACCAAAATAAATAGGGAAAAAAAGAGAAGAGTTGAACTTCTTAACCAAAATTAATGTACTTGGGGGAATCAAACCGCGTAATTTGGACCACATGAACGACCCCCAAAATGAGATAGGGTTTTGTATAGATCCTAACATGTTCGTATTAAGGTTATAAGTCATAAAATGAACTCATAATTGGGTATTCGGGCAGTATGTAAAGTTTTAGGTTGATTGGAAACTCAAACGTCAACGCCGATCAAGACGTTCGGAACAAACTAGCACCTAGTGCCTCATGTGTCTATTGCAGTTTATATATTGTATGTCATGATCTTATTAAGTTGTAAAAAATGGAGGTCTAATGATATTAAGATATTACCTGTAATGATATTTATGATATTATATGAGTTCGTGATGTTTGGAGGTCAAACGTCCAAGAAGTCCAAGAAGGTCGAAGAAAAGGTAGGACCTAGAGCTCAAGTGTGTCTTGATGGGTCCTAGCCTGTTTGGACGCGTGATGTGTATTTGTTTTGGGTTAAACTCATGTGGGAGGTCTAAAACTTATTAAGGGTTGTATTTACGTTTGAAACATACGGGTAAACCTCTAAAGGGCCCCGTAAAAGGGTCTACAAGAAGGACCCAAGGTTGGTCGAGACACTGCCTTGGCAGTGTCAATCGACGAGCCAAACGACGGCCAGTTGGTTGACAAACGGCCCGTTGGTGAGATATATTTGATGGACACTTATCCTGGGCAGGTCTCGACCAAAAAATAGGCCAAGGTACAATCGACGGAAGCCAAAGGACGACCAGTCGATTGACCAACTGCCAGACAATGGTGGTCCGTCGATGATGGCCTGTGTTTTGTAACTGAGAATTGCGACTCGTTTATCTTAAGGGGGAATGAATGGGAAATTCATCCCACATCCTAGAATGACTCTAATGATTTTAATATGTATATTTTTGGTGTAATATAAGGGACTCAAAACGTGAAAAAAAAACCCCATTTCCCAATCCCTTCGACCACAAAATATAAAAATTGTCCTACAAGATCTTATCCCTAAAACCTACATTGTTGTTGAAGCTCAGAACAACTTGGAGCGGATTTCCTATGGTTCTTCACCATGTTTTAGAGGTATTTCAAGTAGATTACAGATATGATGATCCTTAATCTCTAAGTAACCTTTCAATTGGAGAGTTTAGTATCAAGTTTTCCAAAGAAAAGTTTCATGATCAAGTTTTCTTCTTCAATCGATCCATGGTTCTTTCTGAAAACGTTTTCAAATGGTTAAATCATGTGAATTGATGTATATATTGTGTTTGAACGGATTTAATCCAATTGCCCATGATGGTGAAACCATGTTTCTTTCCCAGAAATTGATTTTAGTCTATATATGGGCTTGGGAACTGACTTGTTATCGCTTGAATTTTGAAATCTACTACGTTTAAACGGGTTTCCTATCCTTCCTATGCTCCCACCCATTATCATCTCTCCCCCCTTCCACGCCCCTACGCTTCTTCTCCTCCCCACTCACTTTCCCCTCCCCCTATCATCACTCCGACCCAGTCTCTACTCCTTACGCCCGTTATATGATAGCTTCCCTTTCTTCTGCCTCCCTACCCTTGGTGGCATCTCTACTACCCCCTACACTACCCTTTCCACTCCCACGCCTCATTTCAGAAGCCCATTCCTTTTGCCCTTCTACCAATAAATAGTCTAATTTATCCCTACCCCTCAAATACCTACAACTTTACTGTTTTCTGTAGTTCACTTCCCTCTAACACTGCCAACATTTCCACTAATCCCCACCTTATCGATTCTTTACATCTTTCCTTTTCCCTCGCTTCCCTCCCCCTTAATCGGCTGTTGTTTACGTGAATTGATGTTTGAATGATGATAGAGAAAGAAATCCATGTGGATCAATCTATGAAGGTTTGAACATGCCGAGCCTAATTATCATTGATCATTTGTACCGACCTGTTTAGTCGATTCGAGCAGTTAAGATTTTATTTTGATTAAAAAAACTGACTGGGGCGAAGGGACCACGCGACGGACCGTCATGGTCACGACAGGGACCGTGATGGATTCCGTCGTTCCCATTACTTGTGAATTTCGTTGCTACTCTTCTCATCCACTCGAAAACAAGTAACGACGAACCGTATAGAATGATGGACCGTCGAGGGGCTTCGTTCCAAAACACTTAAACTCTGATATCTGGGTACTGAGAATCGACTCTCTGAACTTCACGACGGAACTGAAGGACGGACCGTCGTAGGTACGACGGACCGTCACAAAACCTTTACTGAATCTAAGTCTCTGAAATTTGTGACGGACCTGCAGGACGGACCGTCATAGACACGACGGACCGTCACAGGTTGCGTAACCCCAACTGGGTCGGATTTCGGCTAAAGATGTTAAAGGGGTTTGTTTTGGACTATCATGACACAAAACTTATGAAATTAGTGGGGTAAGGTTAATAATTTATTTATTGGAGGGTAAAGGAGATAACCTTGGAATAAACTAATGGGTTACGTTATCATAAAGGAATTATATGATAATTAGGGTATAAAGAAAGATCTAGAGAAGAAAAAGAAAAAGACAGAGAGGAGAAACGAGCGAGAGAGGAAGAACGAGAGGAAAGCAAAAGGCATTGGGGATATAGCTTGCTTGATCAAGATTCTTAGGGGAGGTAGGTATGGTTATGCGATGTGATATTAAAATCTTAATAGCGATTGATATGTATTGGGTGGTATTGTAAAGTCTTCTATATTACTTGATTGTGTGTTTGTATGTTGTGATCGTAATAATTGTGGTGGTTACGAATGATGGATTGTTTTGAATCTTAATCTAAGTCTCTCTATTAAGATTGATGCTTTACATAAAGAAAACTTGATGGAACTGAAATAATGAAGATCGATGCGGATCAGAGCGCGCGCACGTTCCGACACGTAGGAATAATGGATCGAGTGTCACGTTCCGACACGTAGTATAGTGGATCGGAGTGTCACTTCCCGACACGTAGTATAATGGATCGGAGGGTAAATTCGAAACGTAGGAAAATGGATCGCGTGTCACGTTCTGACACATAGGAATAATGGACGGAGTGTCACGGTTCAGACACGTTAGGAATTAAGGGGATCGGGAGTGTCACATTCCGACACGATTGAGAATAAAGAGAAGTAATCTTGAATTATGTTAATATGACAAAATTCGAAGAACCTCATTTCCCAAACGAGTCTGGTTGTGGGGCTGGAGTCCTAATAAATGTGGGTTGAGGTTGTGCAATGGTTCTTGTACTTGTTATTGTCACCTGTTGAGTATTGTGGTTGGTTTTACACTATTATTCCATATATATTGCTTCTATGTTGAAGTTGGCCGATGATAACCTACTCGTACTGTTCCTTTACTGACCCCCTACTCTTTATGTTCTTCTGTTGTTTTGTGGGGTGCAGCAAGTCACCCGTGACTTCGACTAGTCCGAAATTTAGCCAGTCTTCAGCAGTCAACATTTCCGGGGAGCTATTCTTCCTAGCTCGGACTGGAGTCTCTTCTCTTACGTCTTATGCTTTAAAGTTCGGACAGGACCATCGTGTTTACTTATTTTAGTTCTTAAATACTCTTAGGATTAGTATTTGAGGATTGATGTGCTTGATGTGCTGAATTCCAGATTTTGGGGATGATAAGTATTATTAACTTAGAAGTTTATTAAATGATGTCATTAATGAGTTTTGAATGATTCCGCAGTTTATGAATATTCAAAATTAATATACTGGTAAAACGTTGGGGTTAGAATTGTTGGTTCTCGACCTAGTAAGGATAAGTGGGGTGCCACTCGCGGCACGTTTTGGGTCGTGGACAACTTGGTATCAAAGCTGTAGGTCGTAGGTCTCATCACCAAGAACGCGTTCTTAGTGGGAGTCTTGAGGAATGGTAGGGGGACGCCCTTATTTCTTTGAGAGGATATAGGACTTTAAGGAAACTCCATTCTTTCTTTCTTTAGGGCTATTCTTGGGTCCAATTGTATCATGGTGATACAAATTGGTATGTCTGACATCCTCACTCTATCTCGCAGATGGTTTAGAAATAGAGCAACAACTTGTCAACACCAGCCACCAGTAGGGACAGGGTGCGTCTGAGCAACCATTGGGACCGTAGCTCGAGGAGGGAGGAGCAGTGCGCAAGAGGGCGGGTAGAGGTAGACACGAGGACGCCCCCTCTAGAGGTAGAGGACAAACACATGAGTATTCCACTAGTAATAGGGCAGTGACTCCTCACCGACTGATGAGGGGTAGTGAGAGAGGGTGAAGAGGGGGAAAATGAGCAGGTTGTTAAAGATGAGGAATTACCACCCCAGCCTACCCCAGAGATGATTAACCAGGTGCTAACCTATTAGCGGTTATCTGAAAGGCCAGAACACCTCTAGTGTTTTCTGCACCAGAACCTCAGGTTCAGGGGTTACAACATTGCAGCCGATGTGGCTCCCCGCATGGATGCCTCATTGGGAGTAGGCACGTTTCCTCGACGGACTACAGGGTCCAAATGACAAGTGATCAGCATGAATTTTCACGAAATCTAAAGTTAAAACCTCTAGTATTGAAGGGTGCTGGAATCTAAGATGCCATGATTTTCTGGGTGATTGTCCATGAGCTTCTACATAGATAGACATAGTTGAACGATTCGGTGTGGAGTTTGTGACTATCAGTTCAAACAGGGGGATTTTGCCAAAGGTGGTGGCGGTCGATGTTGAGTGTCAAACCAAGCACAGGCACCACCATGACTTGGGCATCATTCTCTAGCCTACTTTATGAGAAGATAACCCCAGACGTTGAGGGATTTAAGAGGAGGATGAATTCCTGAGAATAGGCAAGGAAGGATGTCTGTTTGTGCTTATGAGGCTAAATTTCGTGCCACTATTAGGTATGACACTCAGCTTTGTTTTCAGTCCATTAGGAGGCGGAGTCGCCGTTTTGTGAATGGGATTGATGTCAGATTTGCGGCTTCAGCCTTACAGGTAGATGCTGCAGAAAAATCCTTCAGGAAGTGGTTTTTGATTGGTTGATTTTGTGATAGACGTTTGGATGGGGAGGGTGAAGCCAGACGACTTCACCATGGCCGTCGACAGCTAAGAAGTTCACGTAAGGGAGGTGAGTTAGATGTTTTTATCCAGAGGGCAGAGTTCAGGAGGACTTACCAAAAACGCCCTATTCAGTCTTCCTGCAGGCTTTAGCTGAGGGTCCATCGCAGTGCCAGTACCTTTTTCTTAGTTGGGGTGGATATCCTCAGGACTTCGTCACCTTCACAAAGACCATGCTTGACTCCAGGAGTTGTTATGTATGTGGGGAGACGGATATATTAGGTGGTAGGTTGGTTATGTCCAAAAACTGAGTTACAGACCCCCAATGGTTAGAGGTAGGAGGTTGGTCATGGAGAGGGCCGCCATTCTGGAGGACGTGGTGACCAAGCTAATGGTGGTCACCCAAATCAGTCGGGGGGTGGAGGGCAAGTGGAACTGCTGCGGCCGGGCCAACATGATCGGGGCACAATGGACTAGAACAGGTGATAGGGAACATTGGTAAGCTTTCACGGGAGGTCTGAAGCAGGGAAGACATCTGATTGATGTTATCACAGGTTTAATTTTGGTCTGTGATTGATTGCATGGCTTCTTGTATTTTTGATTCCTGGTCCACATTTTTCATATGTATCTTCCTCATTGCTACTGAGTCATGATTTACATGCGAAATGCTTGACATGGGCCTATTAGTGTCTCTTACTCCTGTGGGGAGGTCTGTGATAAGGTTGAGAAGGTGTATAGGTCTTGCCTTGTGATTTTTGTAGGGCGAAATATCTATGTAGACTTGATTTCTCGAAATGTGATTTTTTTGATTTTGATGTTAATTATGGGTATGAATTGGCTTTCCCCAAAATTTTACAATCTTAGATTGTAAATGCTAAAATTGTGGACATTGGCCAAGCTTGGGACAGATCCTAGGTGGGAGGGTGGGACTACATTTCACACCAAGTCCGTATCTCTCTTTTTCGTCTAAGCGGATGGTTAGGAAAGGTGTTTTAGCTTTCTTGGCACCATCCAGAGATGATACTTCAAAAGTACATTCGATTGATGTTTGTTCGGATAGTCTGTGAGTTTCTGGATATGTTTCCTGCCAGACACTTCCTGGTATGCCACCGGATAGGGATATTGTTTTTGTATGATTGGAGCGGGTACTCGCCCTTCCCCCCCTTAAAGAATGGCTCCAGCTGAAGTTAAGGGAGTTAAAGGCCCAACTTCAGGAGTGGTAGGAAAGGTTTCATAGACCAAGTGCATCCCTTTGGGGCGCTCTTTTTTTTTGTGAAAAGAAGGATGGAAGCCTTCGGATGTGCATAGGACTACAAGCAGCTGAATAAGGTAACTATTTAGAAACAAGTATTCCTATTCCTCGAATTATGATCTGATCGATCAGTTACAAGGTGCTTATTATTCTTCTCTGAAAATTTGATCTGAGATCAGGTTATCAATTCAATTGAAAAAATACGTTTTTCTTTTTGGGCAGAAGATGTGCCAAAGACTTCTTTTCGGAACCAGGTTATGGGCATGACGGAATTCTTAGTAATGTCTTTTGGGCTTACGAATGCCCACTGCCTGCTTTCTTGAAGCTAGAACGGGATTTTTAAGCCCATATCTGGATCTTTTGTATTGTATTCCATTGATGATATACTGATATTACTCAAGAGCAGAAAAAACGATGAGAAACATTTGAGGAAATTGTATTGGAGTTGTTGAGGGAGAAGAAAAAGCTTTTATTGCCAAATTTTCCAAGTGTGAGGTTTGGCTAGATTCAGTGTCCTTTCTTGGGGCACGTGGTTTCTAAGGATGGAGTGATGGTGGATCCTTATAAGATTGAAGCAGTAGGAAGAGTGAGGTACGGACCTACTAATGTTACAGAGGTAAGAAGCTTTGTTGGTTTAGCTAGATACACGTCGATTTGTCAAGGGATTTTCTTCTATTGCTTCGTAGCTAAACAAATTTGACTAAGCAGAATGTTTCCCTTGTATGGTCGGATGGAATGTGAAAGGAAAGTTTTAAGAAACGCAAGACTTTGTTGACTACTGACACCAATCTTACTTTGCCAGGGAAGGTACGAATTTCATCGTGTATGTGATGCATTGTATTCTGGTTTGGGTTTTTGCAGTTGGCTTTAATGCAGGAAATAAGCGTGTAATTGCTTATGCTTTGAGACAATTAAAAGTGCATGAACGTAAAAAATATCCGACCCATGATTTGGAGTTGGCTGCAGTGATTTTGCGTTTTTAAAGCAATGGAGACATTATCTATATTGGTTCAAGTTGTGAGTTTATAAAGATCATCGAGTTTGTTACAGTACGTTACTTTACTAAGAAAGATGAATTATTTAAGGCAAGAGGAGGTGGATGGAAACTATTGAAGGACATATGATATTTACTATATTGTACTAACCCAGGAAAAGCTAATGTGGTGGCAGATGCCTTAAGTAGAAAAGCATGGACATGGGAAAGTTTAGCACACTTACAGGTTTCTAGACGTGCATGGGCTAGAGAGGTTCAGACCTTGGCTACTGACATTATGAGGTGGAGTAAAGAGAAAGGAGGCTTTTGGCCTGTGTGGAGGCAAGATCCTCTTTCTGACAAGATTAGGAGGAAGCGTTTACTGAATGAGAAGCTGAGCCGAATTCGAGATATGGTCTTGCGAGGAAGACGGCTAAAGAGGCAATATTGATGAGGAGGCGTTTGAGGAGGATTAAGGAGGGGTATGTGTGCCCCGTGTTGATGATTTGATTCACACTATTCTACAGAGGCTCATAGTTCTGCAAGGACTATATACAACCTGGGTGCAACGAAAATTGTATAGACGACCTAAGCTAACATTTTGGTGGAGTAGACTGAAGCGAGGAAGAGAAATTGTTATTTTGTTGCCCACTTGCCCAAATTGTCAACAGGTGAAGTATGAACACCCAGAGTCCGGAGGAACACTTCAGGAGGAATGCCCATTCCTGAATGGAAGTGGGAAAGGAATTGCAATGGATTTTGTGGTTGGTCTTCCAAAGACCATTGGGTTAAGTTTATTATATTTGGGTATTGTTGACAGGTTTTAAACTAAGTCAGCTCACTTTATTTACGGTCAAGAGACTTACAATGCAGAAAGTTAGCAAAACGCTATATCTCGGAAATTGTTCGATGCAATGGAGTTCCACTCGCTATTATATAAGATTAGAAGGTAAGCAATTTACTTCTAAGTTTGGAGAAACATTACATGCTGAAATTAGTATAGGATGGGACCTTAGTACGCATTTCACCCTCAGACTGAGGTCAGTCTGATAGCGAACGATTCAGGTGGTTGGAGGTGGAGGATATGATTCCGTGCATATGTGAGTACAATTTGGTGGTCAATTGGGATAATCTTACCCTAGCAGAGTTTTATACACCAATAGCTATCACTCAAAGATTGATATGGCCTCCATTTGGGCACTGTCTGGGAGGAGATGACGGTCTCCAATTGGTTGGTTTAGCATTTTGAGGTAATTTAGGCCCTTTGGGGTACCGCACCCGATCTTCCTTGAGGGAATCGGTAGAGAAGGTAAAGTTCATCCAAGGATAAGCTTCTAGCAGCCAGGCAGGCAGAAGGAATATTGCAGATCGAAAGGCTGGGACTTGAATATTATGGAGGCGAACGAGTCTTGCTGAAGGTTTCACCCATGAAAGGGGTGATGCGGGTGGTAAGCGAGGTAAACTTAGGTCCGAGGTATATTGGACATTGAGGCTCTGAAGCGCGTGGGGGATGTTGGCTTATTAATTGGCATTGCCTCCAGCATATCAGGAGTGAGTGCACCCGATATTTCATGTGTCTATGGTGAAAAAGTACCATGGGGATGAAAACTTTACATTATTCGTTGGGATTCAGTTCTTCTTGATAAGAACTGGTATTATGAGGAGGAAGGCGGGTGGCTATCTAGAGAGAGAAGTCCGCTAAGTTGAGATTCAAAGGAGGGATGCATCTATAAGGTTCAGTGGAAGAATCGGCAAGTTGAAGAGTCTACTTGGAGAATGAGGCGGAATATGAAGAAAGATATCCACACCTTTCAACGGATTAGGGACTCTTTCTCGCCCTTGCTTTCCTTCCGTGAGCGTTCGGGGACGAACATGGGTAAATTGGTATCTATTGTAACGGACCTGTTTAGTCGATCTCGAGCAAGTAAGATTTTTATTTTGAATAAAAACTGACTGGGTCGACGGACCACGCGACGGGACCGTCATGGTCACGGAGGGCCCGTGATGATTCCGTAGTCCCACATACTTGTGAATGTCTTCTGCTAACTTTCTCATTACCCTCGAAAAACCAAGTAGGACGAACCGTATAGCATGACGGACCGTCCAGGGCTTCGTTCCAAACACTTAAAACTATAGATTCTGGGTAACTGAGAATCGACTCTCTGAACTCAGACGGAACTGCAGGACGGGACCGTCAAAAAAACCTTAATGAAATTGAACTATCTGAACTTTGTGACGGACCTGGAGGACTGACCGTCATAGACACGACTGGACCGTCACAGGTTGGTTAGCCCCAACTTGGGTTCGATTTTTTGCTAAAGGTTTTTTTAAAGGGGGTGTTTTGGACTATTAATGACAAAACTTATGGAAATTAGTGGGGTCAAGTGTAATATTTATTTACTTGGGGGTTAAAGGACGAAACCGTTGGGTAACTAATGGGTTACTTTTATCAAATAATTATATGATAATTAGGGAAAAAGAAAAGAATCTAGAGAAGAAAAAGGAAAAAAAGACAGAGAGGGAGAGAACGAGCGAGAGAGGAAGAAACGAAGAGGTAAAGCAAAAGGGCATTGGGGATATAGCTTGCTTTGATCACATTTTCGGTGGAGGTAGTTCTTATGGTTTATGCTATGTGATTAATAAACTTTAATCGCGATTGATATAGGTCTGGGGTGGTATTGTTAAAGTCTTCTATAGAATTGATTGTGTGTTTGTATGTGCTGATTATAATTGTGGTGGTTAGAATGATGAGATTGTTGAATCTTTAATCTAAGTCCCTCTCTATAAGATGATGCTTGACCATCAGAAAGCTTGATGAAATGAAATAATGAGATAGATGGATCGGAGGGTTCACGTTTCCGACATGGAGAATATGGTCGGAGGTCACGTTCCAACAAGTAGTATTAGTGGATCGGGTGTCACGTCCGACAAGTAGTATTAATGGATCGGAGTGACACGTTCCGACACGTAGGAATAATGGATCGGAGGTGTTCAAATTCTGACACATAGGAATAATGGATCGGACAGAGTGTCACGTTCCGACACGTAGCATTAAGGGATCGGTGAGTCAGTGTCACGTTCCGACACGATAAAGAATAAAAGAGAAGTAATCTTGAATTATGTTAATATTACTAAATTTTGAAGAAGAAAACCTATTTCCCAAACGAGTAAGGTGTGGAGGCTAGTCCTCATACGATGTGCTTGAGGTTGTTTGCCCTGGTTCTTGTACTTTGTTGATTGTTCCACTGTTGAGTATTGTGGTTTGTTTTAACTATTATTCATATATAGTGTTCTATTTTGAGTTGGCCGATGATACCTACTCCCAGTACTTGTCCTTGTATGACCCCTACTTTTATGTTCTTCATGTTTGTTTTGTGGAGTGCAGCGCAAAGTGCACCAGTGACCTTCGACTCGTCCGCAAACTCTAGCAGTTCTCCAGCAACGTCAGATTTCAGGGTGAGCTATTGTTCTAAGCTCGACTGGATTCTCTTCTTCACGGTTCTTGATGTCTTTGAAGTTCGGATTTGAACCCGTTTTACTTGATTTTAGTTCTTCAATACTCTTAGAATTAGTAATTAGAGGATAGGATGTTCGTGATGTGAGGAATTCCAGAATTTTGGGGATGATGTATTATACTTTTAAAAATTTTCTTTATGATTTCATTAATGAGTTTTGGATCTTCCGCATTTTACTTTAACTAGTCAAAAATTAATATAATGGTAAAGTTGGGTTTGATTGTTGGTTATCTCACCTAGTAAGATAAATGTGGGTTGCCACTCGCGGCGCGTTTTTGGGTCGTGCATCATTGTTATGGACCTTTTAAAGGTATTAAATGTGGAAATCGATTATGTGGGTGGTGCTTTTAGCTACGGCCTCGGATATATATTGGGTTGAATTGTGAATATAAACATGGTATTATCAAAGTAAATAAGGCTTGGTATTAATAGATCTATGTGTTCCTAAACTATTAAGTAGAAACTTGTGATCATTGTAATATTGGTCTTTAATCGTATAAAAGTGGATTTCGAGTATGTAATACGCTTGGGTCTACTGTATAGAATGTGTAGTGCTGATTAATTAAGTAACATGTATAAATGCATGATATTTTGAATAGGATAAACCAAAGCAAGTTCCTCTTCATGTTCATAGTGATCTCGAGCTTATTGGCAACTGTAGTAGGATCTCATCTCGACTATGATTTATTTAGATAATGACTTAAATGAATGATAATGATACAAGATGATTGATGAATTAAACTAGGGAAGTTACTTGATGATCTGTAACTCTTTGCTCTATACCATATATGTGATATAGTGCACTAGTTGTATCATGATCTTGTGATGACTTGTACGTGGTTTTGTTTAAGTTTGAAGTACATTTAGATACTTCCATACATATGAATTGTTGATAAACAAGGTGTATTAATTAATGATGATCAAAGGGTGATAAATTGGTAATAATGCTTATCTCCTCTACTTTTCTATATTAAGTAGTGATGAACGCCTTGTATGAACATGTGTGTATGTTCCAATTATGGTGACGGTACTTACTTATCGTCTTTCTATGTGTGTGACCATGTCCTTTAAGGCAAATTTGTAAATTATGAGGTGTGGTTGTGATGATTACATAGTGAAGGCTTATGCCTCCTTTACGATTTACTTGTGTTAGCGTTGTGACTATTGTATATGAGCATGTGGATATTCTATGTGAGGGGGTAAAGTATCAGTTGCTTATTGATGAGTAAATATGGTTAATCATCCCCTTAACTATGACCCCTATGTTAATGCATAAATAACAAAAGTAGGATCATAAGTGTATATGAAGGTTGGACTTTTCATCTAGCTGTGTGTGCTGTTGGTTCTATGCTTGAAGAGGTATTATGTCTAAGAGGTGGCTGCCTCAATGGTTGTTGGAGCTAATATGTGATGATGTTGACCCAATGTAATACACGCTCCCAATTTACATGGGGAAGTAACAAGTATAGATAAGTCATTTCTGGCTGTCTAAATGAAGGTAGTTCTCAGATTCCATAGTGTCTACTACTATGCATGCTATATTATGTCTATGAAAGTATGATATGTGTTTTTCCGTGACTAGGTGACTTGCTAGGTGTACTTGTATAGGGCAAGGGTTGGGACTTTGTCTATTCATTGCAAATGTGTCGGTTGATAGGATAGTTTCTAGGTTTGGTTATAAATGGGCATGTCATGAATATGAATTATATGCTATTATGTAAGTATAAATATGATGACGTAGAAGGTGCATAGGCTTGGAGTGTTGATATGAAAGGATAGCTCATATAGGGACACATATAGATTATGCATTATGTATGACATGTGTGACCTTAATGTGCTATGTTGAAGTTTCTGCAATATATGTATACACAAAACACATGAATGATGATTCTAGTCAATAGAGGAGCCTTGAAAGGTGTGCTCAAGTGTATTTCTAAACTAGATAGTGATAATACATTTACTATGTCATGTAAAAGGAATCTCTCACTTGGTTTAGGTTGATTGAACTTTAATCTATTAACCTATGAAGCTAATCATATAGGGGATGAATCTCCTAAACTCCTATATTTTATAAGTAAGGTTATAATGACTTTTATAAAGGGAACTAGCTTAGCAACTAGGAACTTGAATATGAGTGTGTGTCCCTTCCCAATGAGGTTAAGGTAGGTCACCCATAAATCTCAGACGTGGATAACCACAATACTCAATAGGAATAAATAGGGTTTCCACAATGAAACCCAAATGCCCTTCTTTGGCATAAAAAGGGTTTTTACATGTACCTCCAAGTTCCATAACTAGCTTGCCTTATAGGATAAAGCAATGTGATATCTTAGTATGCTAGTATGTGTTCATGTTATACCTTGGCTAGGAAGAAACACCATTCACTTGGTGTAAGACTTACAACACCAACTTCCATATTCACACCCATGGTCTTTAGGGTCGGTAAGGCAATAGTTTCCCTAATGTAAAATTGACAATGAAGTAAATGAATAGGCTACTGACTAGGAGACTCTTAAGGGAGGTCACTAGGATAGGTGGACGTAAGGGAAACCCATCTAGGACATTGCCACAAGCATAAGTCCTGGGGAAGTCCTAGGAGGTGACCTAATGTGTATGTTTATGCCTATGTCCCTATGCATGACTTTGGAGTATTTGTTTCTACTAGTATGAACATGTGGCATGGTAGAATATTTAGAGGTGATCGTATCCTTTATATGCACTATGTTGGTATAAATGAATATATGATGAAAGTCTTGTATTGACATGAATGAAGTTGCCTCAACTTACTTGTTGATGTATGAATAGAATGTTAAGGTTTGTGGTCTCATAAAGGGTTTACTAATCATGTATGGGGTTATGGGGCTTCACATGTGCATTGTACTAGTAGACTAAGATTGGGGTCATGAACAAGGTCTTATAATGATGTATAAGAAAAGAAGTAAAAATATGTATAACTTGAAATAGCTTACTGTAAAGCTAAAAGAGTCTTGGCCTAAATATGTATTTGATTAGCTATACTTCTATGATTATATGTGATGACTTGTGTAGGTTGTATGTATGATTTCTTTGTATCTTAAGATGATGCATTTCACCAAGTATCAGTAGAGGGTTACTTAGGAGGTCAATGAGAAAAAGAAAAGATAACTCATTGTAATGTAAAAACAACTTACTGTAATGTGCCTTAAAAATACATAAAATTCTATATGTGATCTTATGTGATGTTTGACCTTTGAATATGTTTATGTGAAGTATGTGAATGATATAAATGCTATTGTATAAAGGTTTTGTGAAGATTTACTCAAAAAGACATGATGTATGATTTCAAGAAAATGTCCCTTTTAAGAGCATAATTTTGCATGGACGCCATATTTAGTGCATTCTTTTACTAATCCCATTCTTCTATACTTTTTACACAAAGTGTAGGTTGGATGCTTAAAGGATGTGTATGATTGAGGAGCTTGATATGTGATTCCCAAGCTAAAGGAAAGGGGTCCTTATGTTCCAAGGATTCCCTACTCATGTCTTAATGTCAAGTTTATTAAATGTTTGTATTGTTATGTCGTATGTTTTAAGGGATGGTCCCTAAGAATTCTAATTTGTTAGTCTAATATGACAAAGAGACTAGGGTGCTTAAAATGTTATTATGATATATTTTAATATTATATGAAATGAGTTTCTCGCATATGATGTGTATAAAAGTTTAATGATAACTAGGTGCTTGTACTAGACAACGAGAGGTCAGGTAGAATGGTAATTCTAGGGGGTGCTCCCCGGATGTGGACTCAAACACCCACTTATACCATCAGAACCACCAAGCATTTTTTTATGGGTGGTCACCTTCAACTTTTATACGTTTCTTAGAATTCTACAAAATATATAGAGTCGATACGAAATCATGGGGGCTTTCAGCACCCGTGTAAAGTACCATGTGTGTCAGCCCATTATATTAGATATATTATATAATATAATATATATATAATATATATTATTATGATATATTATTATTATTATTGTTTTTTTTCTTTTATTATATTAGCATTGATACTTATTTTAGTGGCATTGTCTATTGCTATCAATCCATGTCATTATCCTTTTTACTAATATTTGTGTTGTATTTTAGGTGTGCTGGAACATGGGGGGATTTTCAGGCGTGTCCTGCATATGCATATATTACATACTTCATTTGGTCACTCCTTTTATAGAAGAACTTATACCTTTCTGACTAATCAAGGAATCAAAATTGAAAGTATCAATATTTCTCTTCTTTTTGATAAACGCCCAATCAAGAAGGTCCTTTCTACCTTAAAACATAAGGAGTTCCAAATAAATTTTCTCAAAGAAGAAGTCTTTTTCTAAAGTTGTAAAAACAATCTACAAGAATCTTCTCTCCAATCTAAGAAAAAAACATTAATAAAAATAAAAAAGGAGCTTTGTGAGAATCCGCCCTCTGCCTTCTGGAATCGTAAAAAAACATCTTGTTAGGCTTCCTTATGAGCCAATCTTGTATGAGAAAACTATTCATAAAAAATATCGCCCTATCAAAATGAATTATGAAATCTATGCCAAAAAGTAATCAATGACCTTCTAGAAAAATATATAATTTCTCCAAGCAAATCCCCTTGGAGTTGTGCTGCCTTCAATCTCAACAATAGCTCTAAGATTGAACTAGTAGTACCACAACTCGTCATCAGCTATAAATCTTTAAATTGTGATCTCTGTTGGATTAGGTACCCTATTCAAAACAAAAAGGATCTTCTCCACCGACTTTATGATGCCACAATTTTCTCAAAATTCGACATCAAATTCGGATTTTGGCAAATTCAAATTGATCCAAGAGGCTATTATAAAATAATTTTTACGATACCTTTTGGATAATATGAGTGGAAAGTTATGCCGCTTGGATTGAAAAATGGTTTTTTGGAGTTCCACAAAATAATGAATGACATTTTTAATCCTCTCTCAGAACTTATCATAGTCTACATTGATGATGTTCTAGTATATTCTACTAGCATTGACGAACACTTTAAGCATCTGAAATTTTTCTTCAATATTATCAAAGATAATGGCCTAGTTTTGTCTAAACTAAGTATAGTCTTTTTAAAATTAATATAGGGTTCCTTGGGAATAATATCCAACAAGAAAATTATTATCCCTATCCAACGATCCATTCAATTTCCTGATCAAATTCTTGACAAAATCCAAATCAAACAATTTTTGGGATGTTTCAATTATATAACAAACTTTATTCCATATCTTAGCAATTTATTGAAACCTCTTCATGATAGGCTAAAGAAATCTCCTCCACTATGGATCAACATTCACATCAATGTCGTTAAGGAGATAAAACTAAAAGCCAAGGATCTTTCATGCTTATCACTTCTTGACACCTTTGCATTTAAAATAGTTGAAACAGATGCATCTGACCTACGTTATTATGAGATATTAAAACAAAGAAAAACTTAAAAGGCAGCATATCATTGCATTTGCATCCAAGCATTGGAATAACACTCACAAATATCATCCTACTATTAATAGGGAAATTATGGCGATTATTTTATGCATCTCAAAATTTCAATCTGATTTATTGAATCAAAAGTGTTTTACTACGCAATAATTGTAAAGCTTCAAAGTCTATTTTGCAAACACATGTTCAAAACGTTGCTTTTGAACATATATTTTCCATATGAAAATATATTTTGTCTATTTTTTATTTTTATGTAGAGTATATAAAAGGGATATCAAACTCTATTCCAGTCTTCTTACTTGGAAATTTTTGTAATGTAGGTGATTATGGGTAGGAAAAGAAAATTGAACTATTGGAACTTAGAACACATGACGAAATTGAAGAAACAACTGAACATCAACCAACCAAAACCTCTTTACTTTTGGTTCCTCAACAACAAACAAATTTAGTTGCTAAAATAAACCTTCAACTGTACCTAGATCAAAACAACAATTCAATTTTAGAATGAATGGCAAGATATAGTTGCGAAGAGAAGAACAGATGCAGCTATCCCGAAACAATGGCTATACCCGTGGACCGAGGAAGACATCAAAAATTACCACCAACTAATAGGTTTTAATGAAACCATAAGTATGACTAGTTCAAACAGGATAAATTTGATTGATTAATACCTCTTTTTTCAAACAAATTTGCACTCAAGCGGCGACGCAAAGCCACACTTCAACATCTTTTTCACGCTCTATAGCTGTAGTTAGCACCACTTAAGCACCATTGGAGGTGAAAACCCCATCAATATTATATTTAATTCATCATTAAAGTATGAGCACGAGCACAATATGCCTAATTCAAAACAAATTAATTCACTCACCCAAACTTATATTTTCTTTAAGCGGAGAATCTTCCCCTGATAACCCGACCTACTTCAAAAATTATTGTGTCTACCCTCTGGTACTAATCAAAAAGTTTTAACTTTTTGATATATAGTACTCTCCGACCTGTAATTACCATAGAAATCTTGAACAAACTTATACAAACATGTAACGTCTAAATTAATACTGTGATCTTTTGAGATATACATTGTAGGTACCTAAGCATAATGTATGAATTACTAAAAGACTTAGTAAACATACAGATGATTTTTGAAAACCTTTGGATCATCTAATCTAAAGAATTTCTTGATATAAGATAAACTTAGCCCTGACACATAAAAGTAGTACGAAACCTCATTCTCTTAACTATAAGATTTGACTCTCTTGTATATTATTAAGTTAAAAACTTGAATACGGAACCCAATGATCTCTTTATCCAAGGATAGGGAACATTAAGTCATTTTGTAGCTTGTTGTTTATTCCCTAACTTTTTCTGCAAATATCACTATGTATTTCTTCATTCCTTTTTCCTTTTCCTCCAACCCTTCTTCAATGATACTACTTCTTCTTCTATTTCCGCAGGTTCTAATCTCAAAGAAGAAATTAGTTTCTGTAATTTGCAGCAATCAATTGATGACTCAAAGATACCAAAGCATCCCAATCTACTATATATAAATCTTTTAGATGGACTTTAATTAGTGACTACATAGTGAAGGACTTTCCAGAATACTTTCTCGATGACTTGACAAGAATTCCTCCCAAGCGGGAAATAGACTTTGGTATTGAGTTGTTACCGAATACCAATCCCAATTTTATCCCTCATTACCTATGGCTCTGATGAAGTTTAAAGACCTAAAGCTTCAACTCAAAGACTTATTAGACAAGGGTTTCATTCAACCTAGTATTTCATCATGGGGAGCTCCGGTGTTGTTTGGTAAGAGGAAGGATGGGTCCGTTAGGATGTGCATTGACTATCGTCAACTTAATAAGGTCACCATTAAGAAAAAGTATCCTCTCCCGGGATTGAGATTGTTTGATCACTCCAAGGGGCACAACCTTTTTACTTTTCAAAGATTTCCTGAGGTGGGGAATCACCAACTTAGGGTGAGAGGTGAGGATGTACCTAAAATGGCCTTTCAAACTAGGTACGGTCACTATGAGTTCCTAGTAATGTCCTATAGTCTCACGAATGCCCCGACAACATTTATGGACCTTATGAATAGGGTGTTCTGAAATTACCTAGCTACCTTTGTGATTGTCTTCATTGACGATATCTTGGTATATTTAAAGAATGAGGGTGAACACATGGAACATTTGAGAGTGGTATTTCAAGTCCTTAAGAAGCACCAACTATTTTCCAAGTATAGAAAGTATGAGTTTTAGTTGAGATCATTGACGTTTCTTGGTCATGTCATCTCAAGTGATGGCATAGAGGTAAATCCAAAGAAAACTGAGGTGTTTAAGAATTGTCCTAGACAATTGACTCCAATAGACATTAGAATTTTCTTGGGTTTATCTGAGTACTATCGGAGATTTGTGGATGGTTTTGCGTCCATTGCTTCTCCTTTGACTACTTTGACCCAAAAGAGTGTGAAATTTGAGTGGCCGGAGGCATGTGAAAGAAACTCCTAAATCTTGAAATATAGGCTTACCTTCGCTTTGGTATTGAATTTACTGGAGGGTACCATGGGTTTTGTGGTCTACTGTGATGCATCCCGAGTGGGTTTGGGTTGTGTCCTTATGCAACATGGGAAAATAGTAGCCTATTCCTCTAAACAACTCAAGGTACATGAGAAGAATTATTCAACTCTTTATTTTAAATTAGTGGTTGTAGTGTTTGCTTTAAAAATATGGAGGCATTACTTGTATGGGGTACACGTGGATGTGTATATCGACCATAAGAATCATTAATATGTGTTTACTCAAAAGGAGTTAAATCTCTTTCAAAGAAGATGGTTGGAATTATTGAAAGATTATTACATGAGTGTTCTCTACCACCCCCAAGACTAATGTGGTTGCATATGCTCTAAGTTGTATGAGCATGGGTAGTGTGTCTCATGTAGAAAAGGGGAAGAAAGATGTAGTGCAAGATGTTCATAGGTTGGCTAGATTTGGTGTTTGTTGGAAGATTCCCCCAATGGTGGTTTTGTGGTTCATAATAAATACGAGTCATCATTAGTGGTTGAGGTGAAGTCTAAGAAACATCTTGACCCAATATTGATGGAGTTGAAGAAATCGGTACTTAGCAAGTTGAATGAGTTATTCTGCCAAGGGCTGATGGTGTGCTTAGGTACCAAGGTAGATTGTGTGTAACAGATGTTGATAATTTTAGGGGAAGGGTGTTAGAAGAAGCTCACGGTTCCCAATATTCTATTTATCCGGGTTCCACCAAAATACAGCATGCCCTTAGAGAAGTATATTAGTGAGATGGATTAAAAGGGACATAGCGGAGTTTGTATCCAAGTGTCCAAATAGCCAACAAGTGAAAGACGAGCATTTAAATTCTAGTAGTCTAATTCAAGAAATGGGTGTTCCTACTTAGAACTAGAAGGAAACTAATATGGACTTTGTTGTTGGGTTTTCTCGAACCCGAAGGTAAAATGACTCAATTTGGGTTATCATGGATAGATTGAAAAAATCCTCTCACTTTATCCCCGTCAAATCTACTTATTCGGCGGAAGATTATGCAAGGATTTACATTGATGAGATTGTGAGTCTTTATTGGATTCCTTTGTTCATCATATCAGATAGAGGTGCACAATTCACATGTCATTTTTGGAGATCTTTCCAAAAAGGGCTGGGTACACAAGTGAAGATTAACACCTTTTTTCATCCTCAAACGGATGGTCAAGAGGAATTTACTATTCAAAACGTAGAAGACATGTTAAGGGCTTGTGTGATTGATATCAAAAGGAATTGGGACAATCACCTACCATTGATTAAGTTCTCTTATAACAATAGCTACCATTATAGTATTTCAATGGCCCCCATTTGAAGCACTATAATGGTAGGAGATATAGATATCCGGTTGGGTGGTTTGAGGTTGGTGAGTCATCAATACTTGGTCCCAAGATAATCTATGATGCCCTATAGAAGTTCGGGTGATAAGGAATAGGTTGAAAGCTGCCTATAGTCGGCAAAAGTCCTATGCCAACAATAGAAGAATAGATCTTGAATTCGAAGTGGGGGATAAGGTGTATTTGAAAATTTCACCTATAAAAGCAGTGATGATATTTGGCAAAAATGGGAAGTTAAGTCCCCGGTATGTGTGTCCCTATGAAGTTTTGCAATGGGTTAGAAAGGTTGCATATGAGTTGAGACTACCTAGTGAACTAGCTTCGCTTCATGCGGTGTTTGATGTCTCCGTGTAGAAGAAGTGTATCGGTGATCCCATATCCTTTCTCCCTATTAAAGGGTTAGGTGTTTATAAGAGCCTTTCCTATGAAAAGGTTCTGGTGGAAATTCTAGATCGCCAAGTCAGGAAGTTGAGGAACAAAGAGGTGTCCTCCATAAAATTCCTATGAAAAAACCACCTAGTTGAGGGAGCAACATGGGAGGCTGAGGCCGACATGAAATCCCGTTATCCTCATCTTTTTCCTAATTAAGGTTAGTCATTCCTATGAATAGTGAAGATACTGAATAAACTTGAATTTGGCTTTTTTTGCTAAAATATGCATATTTATAGTGGAGGTTCATGATTAAAATGTGTTTTCTTGAAAATGTGCCCTCTGGCTTAAATTTCACTTATTTGTGTTTTGTGTATTGTTGACTTCATGAAGTAGTATTGGGCATGTTAATTTGTTTTGAAAGAAGTTTTGGCATAAGTGACTCTTGATATTGTGTGAGCTCATGTGGTTATTGAGAAGGTAGTTCCTCATGTTGTGATGTTGAGATCTTATATGTGATAATTGATGTTTTTAGTTGCTATGTGTAAATGCCATGATTATATGTTGTATGGATTTGTGAAGCACTCCTTTGAGTTGTAACTCATGTTGCTTATATATATTGTTGGTTGATGATAGTATTGAGTCTATCCTTTCTCAACAAAAAAGATTTTAGTGTCATTCAGGGACAAATGTTCCTAAGGGTAGGGGGATAACGTAACAATCCAAAATTCCATGACCTAATCTAGAGACTCACATGATAAACTAGTCCTTGTAACACTGCTTTAAGACATAAAATAATGTATATAAAACATTTAAGAAGTTTTAGAGTCAATATGTTAAGGAACATCCATGATGTCCGGAGACTAGTGAAATAGAGGTTACTGTGCCTTTGCATATGTCATCGAGTTTTAAGAGTCGAAATTAAATGAAATTTGGTAAAAAGGTGTTAAACATGTATTAGAATGTGTTTAGGGTCAAAAAGTCTGGGTATGACTCTCCAAGGATCACATTAGGGGTCCTTGAGGAGGACCCTTCCAAAACGACCCAAAAGCTGTCAAATGATTATGGTCACCTATGAAACCAATCGACGAGATGTCGTCTGATCGACGAGGCATCAATGGATCCATAGGTAATGAATTAGTTATTTCCCGAAAATTCCCAAAAATAGACTCTCTGAACTCATCGACACCTTGCCAGTATAGTGGGGTCGATGAGCCTACGGTCCATAGGTTGGGGTGTCATCATTTGGACTGTGTTTTCACTTTTAAGTTTTTAGTTAAGTCCTTTCATTAGTTAATTGGTTAGTTGGTTAATTAAGAGTTAGGGGGTGTTTAATTAATTTAATAAAAGGGACTATAAAAGGTCTAACCCCCATTAAACTAACCCTACTCACTTCATTCCAAATCCTCTTCCTTTTCTCTACTTTCTCTCTCCTCAAAGAACACCATTGAAGAACAATCAAAGGTCATTAGAGTTGAAATAATTCAAATTTCTCTGCATCAATCTTCAAGGATTTCTAAGGTATGGTAACTCTTCACCATTGGGATTCCTTTTCCCAAACGGTTCTTTCAAATTGATTTTCAAAAGTTGAAAAAACACAGGTTTCATTCTTAGTCCGCAATTGATCTTTCTATTTTTCTTGGTTTTTTTTATTATTATGGATATATTATGATTGATCATTTTTTAATTAGGATAGTTATTCATATTAGACCTAATTTTATAGAAGAAGTCATGAATTGAGCCTATTTCCCTAACCCCAAGTTATGAATTAGTGTTGAATTGGTTAGTGATGATGCAATTGACTTAGTTCTTGTGTTGATTACTATTATATGGTGTTATTAAGTATATTGATGAGTGAATATGTTGGTTAATAGTAATATCATGGAAGAAGTCTTGTAAAGGTAAATTGCTAAGACTTATGATCTTGAATCCTTACTTCAATTGTGATGGATCGTATTTGATGATGATGTTCATTAAAGTAATGGAATGATAAATGTAATTGAAATGTTTTTAATATATGAATTGTGATGTTATGATTAAGGCATGATGATATAAGGATGATTTTAAATCACTTATGTGCATTACTATGATAGGATGATGAAGATGTGTTGATCTCTTAATTGAAGGATTGTAATGAAAGTACATTCTCATGCAATTACCTTATGAGCTAATGACAATGATTATACAAGTATTTAGTCTCCTATGGCCTCCAATGTGTGAACGTTCTCATGAGATAAGATTACAATGAAATTGTGAATAAAGAGGGTCTCAAGTATGTCTCCTAGTTCTTGAACTATGTCGCCATAGGAATAATAGCTAGTGGATCCACCTAGAATGCTATGTTCATGTATTTGTCCTACCTTGGCAAGTAGACCACTTATTTTGAGTGTAGGGTTTCATGACACCGGATTCCATGTTTAGTTCACATCTATGTCGGTTAAGGAAATTGTTCCCGAAAGTAATATGAATATAATAATGTGAACTCTAACTAGGATGACTTATGGGGTTCTTCTTAGTATAGGTAGGGGTATGGGACTCTACCTATGCATTGCACAAGTTGGACTTGTGGGAAATCTTAGGAGGATGATTTTATGCTCCTATGACTTTGATGATATGCATATGTTGGCTTTACATGTTGATGATCCTATATGTTGTTAGTTTAACTTATGAACATGTTATTGATATATATATCTATATATGATGATTACTACTCATGATGTTGTGTTATAAGATGTTAGGCATTACTTATGATCTTTTTCCTTGTTTCAATTGATTATGTGGGATTATGGGACTTCACATGAGCATTGAACTTGTATGTTTGGGATGAGATCGTTGTTAAGGTCTTACAAGTTATGATGATATGAACTCTTGTACATTCTTTGTTGTTATGACATTATGTCGGAGTTGCCTTGGTTATATGATCTTGATATGTTACTATTCATGTTGATATGACCTATGTCGAGTATAGCCATGTTTACTTGACTTTATTGATGATGTTGGTCTTATGTTAAATATGGATTTGTCTTAATGAATATGTGATCATTGGATTGTATATGTTCTTAATTGTGCATTAAGGCTTTCGAAAGTGACTTGGCATGAAATTTGAACAAAATGTCCCTTTTAAGCACGATTTAAAACATTATATGTGCATATGTTTCCATACTTAGTACAAGTGTATATACAAACCCATTTTCTTTACATTTCTACAAATATGTAGGTTCGGGATATTGAAGTTAGAAGGCCAATTGCAAGGCTACTTGGATATTCCCCAAGTGTTTGGTAGGTCCTCACCATCCAAGGATGATGCCACTATCAAGCTAGTTGATGTTGTTATAGTCTAAAGACATTTTAGTTTCCTTTTTTTTCATTTGAAGACTATTATTGTATAAGCCTATATGTGGCTTTTGATATTTACGAATATTGTCTAAACAAGAAACCTAAGCAAGCTTTCTATTCGAGGAATCTAAGTAAACTCCATATGTATATGTGATTAGTAAACTAGAGGTCTATGTAAACCTCAATATGTAATTTTTTTTTAATTTTCCACACTTTTTAACATATGAAATGTAATGACGATTGCTAAGAGGTTTGTTCGAGTACTCTACGAGGACGAGTATGACGGTTGCGTCTAGGGGGTTCTCCACGGTCGTGACATGTGCATAAAGGCTTTCAAAGTGACTTAGCATTGTTTTGAACAAAATTTCCCTTTCTGCGTGCTTTAGGTTGTTTTACTTGCATATATCTATACTTGGTACATGTGATTTGTACTAACCCATATTCTTTATAGTGCTACAAATATGTAGGTTCTTTATAGTGCTACAAATATGTAGGTTCCGACCATTAAAGAGTAGAAGGCCATTGTCAAGGAATACTTGGATCTTTTCCCAAGTTGTTGGTGAGTCCTCAAGTCCGAGGATGACGCCACTTTTCTAGATTCATTAGCATTGATTATGTCTAAAGACATTTTTTCTTTCCTTTATCTTTTAGATTTTGTTGTAATAGTGTAAGGGCTATACCCAAATCTTATACTTCTATGATATATGGTTTATATGTGAGACAAATATTAGACTATTTCATACGAATTGTCTATATTAAATAAATAAGAAGTCTATGTACACTTCATTAATGAGAAGTATACGTAAACTTCATATATGATAAACGAGAAGTCTAGGTATACTTCACTATGTAAAAGTTTTTAATTTTTCGTATTTTCTCTATCTATGATATGCCATGATGTATGCGAAGGGACTAAGACACCGGTTATGTCTAGGGGGTACTCCCTTGTAGTGACAAACTTGGTATCAGAGCATGAGGTTGAGTAATCTTAGGATTTATGTCTCACTAAACTACGTCTACATAGAGTCTTGTTTATAATTGTTAAGCTTGACACACTTATGAATGAGAGACTATGTGCTGCTTAGGAAATTCTTACCTCTTTTGTATTCTTAAAGTCGTGCCTCGAGAGTCTTGACTCTATGTGTGCTTTTCTTATAACCCTTTTCTTTTGTTTATAGGTTATGACTACTAGAAGGTCAGCCGCACGAAGAGTTGAAGAGGAGATAGCTAATGCAAGAGTTCCTCCCTAAGGTAACTAAGCTCCTACTCAAGAACAATGTCCTTGAGGTGACCAAGCTTCAGTCAATCCTCTGGCTATGACGGATGGAGAGAGATGGATGACTTTTATCAACTTGGCTCAGGCCATGACTACTCAAGATCCACCTGTAGCTACACAATCGCAAGCTATGGCAGCTCGAGCAAAATCGGGAAGTTAGACCCCATGTGAACCAAAATACTACTACCATTGCTTCTCGCTTGAGGGACTTCACTAGGATGAACCCTCCAATGTTCTTTGGGTCTAAGGTGAATGAAGAACCCCAAGACTTTCTTGATGAGGTCTACAAGATCTTGCATGCTATGGGAGCGAGTTCAAATTTGAAGGTTGAGCTAGTCGCATATCAACTCTACGATGTGGCTCAAACTTGGTATACTTAATAGAGGGACAATATGGATTTGAGAGCGGGTCCCATAAGTTGGAAAGTCTTTAAGAGGGAATATCTTGATAGGTTCTTCCCAAGGGAGAAAAGAGAGGCAAAAGCGGAAGAGTTCATCAACCTTCGTCCAGAAGGTATGAGTGTGCAAGAATAATCTTTGAAATTCACTAAGTTGTCCAAATATGCACCTTCTTTGGTGTCCAATCCTAGAGGTGAAATGAACCATTTTGTGATTAGTGTGTTCGATGATCTTGTGGAAGAGTTTCATTCGGCAACGCTTCGTGAAAACATGGACATTTCTTGTTTGATGGTGCATGCTCAACAAGTTGAGGTGAGTAGTATTAAGAGGAAGAATAGGGATTTCAAGATGGTGAAGCCCTATGAAGGAGGTACTTCTATGGGTAAATTGGAAATTCAAGCCAAACCTAAATTCAAGAAGAGGGTCTCCGACAAAGTTCTTCCTAATTTACCCAAAGATAGTAAGGATAGGGTGTGTAACCCTTGGTCCCAAATAGGAAGAAATGGAAATTCACCAAGTGAGAAACCTACATGTACCAAATGTGGTAAGAAATATAGGGGTGAATGTCTAGTTGGGACATATAATTGCTTTGAGTGTGGAAAGAGTGGCCATAAAGTGAGGGATTGCCCCGTGCTTAAGGATAGAGGGAGGGAGAGTAAAAAATTTCAAGAAAGTAGTCCTACTTCTGATCCTCCTTAGAAGAATCGCTTCTATGATGTCCGCTTTAGGGATGATTAAGAGGATTCTCCCGATGTTGTCATCGGTATTGTTACAAGTCTTTTCATTAATATCCATGCTTTATTAGATCCTGGTGTCACCTTTTATTTTATAACTCCCTTAGTGTCCATGAAGTTTAATGTGTTACCTGATGCGTTGATTCAACCTTTTTTGTTTACTACCCCGGTAGGTGACTCCGTTGCAGGTAGAAGAGTCTTTAGGAGTTGTCCTATATCATTGCCCAATAGTGTTATGTAACACCTTAAAAATTCAAGATTCATTGTAAAGACTTACATAGGTGTCATAAAGTCTAAGCACTGTTTCTAATTCCATTTTGAATGAATATAAGTCACTTAAGAACCAAAATGTCCAAAACGTCCGGGAAGTTGGTTCAAAGGGATGATAGTGCGCCTTAGCCTTTTAGAATAACTTTTAGTAGACGAAATGTACGAAAATTGGTGCAAAGGTAGATAATAGGTGTTTAAGTTTTTTCATCATTGAAACTTCTAGGAACGACTCCCCAAGGACCAACCAAGGGCCCTTAAGGAGGACCCCTATAGTTTAATGCAACACTGCCTACATTGATGAGGGAACAAAAAAGATGGCCCGTGTGGGATCAAGGGGCAAAATGCCTCCTGTGTTAAGGTTGCTTGGTATAATCATGGTTTAAAGTTAAAGGTATTTTGGGACCCATTCATACCCACCATACCTTTTATTCCTCTTCGTCCCAATACACTCTTTCAACTCTTCCCCGCTCACCTCTTCTCATCTCTTGATCTTTCTATTAACCCCCTTTATAATTCCGCTCCTCGATACTAATCGGGATACGTATATTTGGTCGAGGATGTAAGCATGTTGGTTGATTGCTATGACTTTACTTGACTCGTGCATCAAGTCTTCAAGGGGTAAAATGGACATGGTTTGACCTAAAAGTCCTTTATATATGTTTCTTGTGTATGTGCATGAAATATGATATTAAGTACTTGATACGCTCATATTTTTTACTCTTGAAGAAGGAAAAGCTTGGGGGTTCGCACCAGGTAAAAGAAACCCAACTAATGCGTTTGGATCATTCCATGAGAAAAATGGTCGATTAAATTTATTCTATTTATTAACTCCTATTTAGTCAATTATTCAAAACAAAGAACTAAAGGTGTTTTGATTAATAAAAAGCAATTTCTAACCAAGTTAACAGGACATGTTAAGATGGAGTTTTATAAAGTAATGACGGAGTAACTAGAGGTAAGTGTTCCCCGAGTTAACTCGGAATTCTAGCTAAACATTCTTCCTAGTATCTGGATGCAACGTGATACGTTAGGAATTCTCTAAACGTACCTTGGTCATGGCATCTAGAGAATCTCAATCCGCCACCTTGATGGGCTAGGGTGTGTTACCGACTAAAAAAAACTTTTTTAATTTACATCAGATTAACATCCAAAAATCATATTGTATTGACTTAAGTTGTTACTCATTACCGTCGACCACTACGGCTATTAGATAGTATACACTAAATCTTATGTTGATAATTCTTTTCATGATACCTCCTTGGTACGGCAGAGCAATAAGGCGAGTTGCTAATGTTGGCCACCCGTTAAAAGACTTTGAGCAAAAGAATAGCAATACATGAAGACACTATTTTCTAGAATGTTATTTTAGCTAGATTGTACCTTGTATTTACCCATGGGTTACCACACCCCTAATTATAGAGTTAGTTACCCAAACGTTAATAATTACACAAATTTCATTGATAATATAATAATCATGGCACGTACATTTATGACGAATGAAGGAAAAGAAAAATCCAGAAATTCACTTGAATCAATTCCACAAAAAACAAAACAATTGATTCGAAAAGTATGATCAAATACAAAATCAAGAGTTAATATTTAACAAAAGAAACTAAAAAATATCCAAAAAGTCTAACCCCCAAACCGAGGTTGTTTAAAAACTATTTATAATACAATAAAAACTTAATAAAATGAAGGACTCTATTAGGAAATTTGTCAAAACGCGTTGAATCGACTGATCCTGCGAGGGACAGTTCAGGACACGACGGGGACCAATTCGTGGGCTCTGTCGTTCCATACTTCGCATAGTTTTTCTGCTGCTTTCTTCATCAATTATCCTATCACCCTGTCGGACAGATATGGGACGTTGCATGCAGCCATGACGGCAAGAGGTGTGCCATTAACAACGCTTAGAAGACCTTCTTGAAATTGGGTATGGAACGACTTCTTACAAACCAAGGACGGAATAATGCAGGGATGACGGTGTCATGGTTTCCGTTAATCCACACTTGATCAGACTTCCACCAACTTCCCTTCAGGCAGCATTTTCATTCACTACGGTGCCACATACAGACAGCAGTCACAATGGAGTCGTGGGAACATAGTGGTCACTTCACAATTACTCCAAGCCTCTGCGTTTTTACCTTGGACAGATTTTTTCTGCAAAATAAAGAGAAACATCATAAAAAATCACTACAAAAAAGGCTAGAAACACACTAAAATTAGGAAAAAGACATTGGAAAGTACGTGAAACCACGGGTTACATCAACACCCTCAACTTACATTCGTGTTGTTTGTATTAAAGCGACACACTATGACTCACTACAAAATCTTGTACAGGTATCCATCTTTTAGGCTTAGCATCATTTGGCATAATCCTGTTATTTCCGTTATGTTTAGCATGGCATATCACTATTAGTTTGAATTAATGTGGACAGACCATGACACTTACTCACCAAACTTGACACCTCCCTCTTCGAATCGCTCACCTGGTTGCTATTTGTGCCGGTAATTTATATCTAGTCTCCTTACTCTCAAATAATCATCCTCATGTTCACATAAGCATTTCAGGCTAGAGTATAAGGATTACTTTTCAAACACGCTCTTCAGAACAAATCTTCCACAACTAATTTCTAATATGGCCATAGGCTTGGCCCATATTTTCATGCGTAAGTTCGCCCATAACAATTATTAGGATCCAAGAGGAATTTCTTAGCTTGTAACATAGGCTCAGGATAGGGTAGGGTATTATATAGGTATAGTTAGTTGACTTTTTACTCTTGGAATATCGTATTAAGGTCTATTATTTCATCTTTGATCCGCCCTTTTCTTATATTCTTTCACCTCGCTATTTGCACTTGTTTCATTCTTTTGTGTAAGTGACTCTTTGTTTTATTTGTTGATATTATTAGTGTTTTAATTTCACTGTTTTCTTTCAATTTTCTTTAAAATTTTCTGAGTCAATTTTCTTTTAAATTCTTTCTCCTTTTGTTATTTAGCCCTTCTTTCTGAAGCATTTCATCATAATAGCCACCCACAATCAGGCTTTGCCATAGTCAAAGACATTAATACCACAGTTGGGTCAAGGCCACGAACAACGGTTTTTTGTTGCTACACCTAAAAAAAAAACCCCTTATGATTTTTCATAAGATGAGGTTGCACATGTCAAGGAGGGACCAGGGCCAACACATTTTCCCAGAAAAGATCAGTTGGGGTGGTGTGAGTTGAAAAGGACAGGTCGATTTTAAGATCACAATCATTTCAATCAAAATGGGATAAAGTTCACTTCGGTTTTTATTGTTTAAGCTAAAGGATATATGAACAGGGCCTAACAATCCTTTCCTAATTAATCTATTAGACTGATTTAAGTAGGAATAACTTGCAGTTCTAAATCCGTCAATAGTGTATCTTATGTATACTTAGAACCAAATTCTCAGTTAATATGTCTAGTTCATGCATCTATTTCATACACAAGGATATTATTTCTGTTGACTTTTAGGCCTCATGATACAGGAATATACAGTAACGAGATATAGAAATGCCCGTGATACACTAAAAATAATCAATTCTTGGAGAAAAAGAACACATGCAACAAAAAAACTCCAAAAGAGGAGTGAGTGAACTCAAAAACTTCACCCTCGCACTCACTTCCATTACCCCAAAAACCAAAAAAAGATGTGGAATTGTCCCAATGATACAGAATTAAAAAATCATAGGAGGGTAGGTGAAGAAATCTTGAGGCGCAAAGCGTTTGCGCAACAAACAAAGTTGTTGGGTCAGTCTCAGGAACCCACTCCTGTTAGTATGACCACCCTTGTAGGTGTCCTAAGCCATCAAAAACAACCCTCAGTAGTAGCGCCCTCTATCAACAATCACATCACCATCAGTAGTGCTCTTCTCACCTCAACAATCTGGAGATAGAGGCTTAGCAGCCTGCACTCAATTGAGGGCCTCTCATCAGGAAATTCCGGCTTCCTTGTAGCCGCAAAAATCTCGGCGCTCCCTCTTTCTGTGCCATAGCACTACCTCATTTCAACCTATACGCCTCTCGCATAACTGAAGAGTGAAGCATAAGGCGCCAAAAATATCCTCGGTGGGCTTGAAGAAGGGGCCTCAGACTCACCACCCTAGACTATAGGAATCGGGGTCCAGGTCCAATCATAAGGGATATGTAAACAGCCAGAAGGGGCGACAACATCACCGGAGGGGCTGGCCTGGCTAGTAGCACACGCAACTGAAGAGTGCTAGGCGTGATGAACATCCCATTTTTCCTCTCGTGTGGCTTGGCCATACTTCGCTCAATGCTGCCTCCCCGCCTCACAATAAACCTCTGCATCCAATGCTGGATGTTGATGCAGGAAGAGTGGAAATTTGGGCAAAGTTTTCTACCCTAGAAAGTGGGACTAAGGCGGAGGAAGTCGAGCGATGAGGAAGCTCAGAGCGGGGAGGATACACCAGGATAAGACTCCATGGGGGTGTCCGTAAAGCTCTAATGTAGCCTGGGTAGCGCTTGGGCTTGCTCTAAACGTGTCATCAGGTTTCACCAAGCGGAGGTACCTTCAGGCGGTGCCCTCTATGTGGGGCCAAATTATTGGCATAATCTGGAAAAGCCCTATATCACAGTGCCCGAAGGGGTCGGTCGTGATCTGATCCAATGTGACAAATAGGCACCACATTCGGGGACTGTACAAAGTAAGAAAACACCATGCACGGAAAGGGTAGGTAATAATTGACCTTGAAGGTCCTCTCGGCATTGCACCACCTAAGAAGGCCAAGGTATTTCCACCTTGAACCTACTATCATTGCCGGAATTAGATTGCGACGATCCAAGTGGACAATATTGGGTGTATCAGTGGAGGGAAAGGCATTGGAAGATATCACCCAGAAAAACATGGCCGTCAAGGTCAGGTTCAGGTCAGCTTATTGATGGCTCCCTTCCGGCTCAAGGACCCAATCAGCAGCCTCTCCATCGAAGACAAATACGGGCAATCCACCTTGTGGTGGGGTTCTCTAACTCTGGATTCCAGCAGGAACGTCCACCTTTAACAAGTTTCCACCGATTAGTCAACATCGGCAGTGAGAGGAGTTCTCGGTTGGCAACAACAGAGCTGTGCCGTCTAGATTAAAGGTGGATGGGAAGGAAAGGATATGGTCTTACCCGCTTGCCGCAAATCTCAACCGGAGAGTAGCCACATTAGTGGGGTTGGGTGTGGTTGGTACATGCAGCCGTGAAGCAGTGACAGTGCCTGGGGGGGGTACGTATTCGGGGTCACGTCATTGTCGGACCAACGGAACCAGTCGGGAAGATGGGATGAGGAAGTGGGCGACCTCGTGTGTTTACATGTGCGATTAGGCTTTGGTGCATAAGTGTTAGTACCTGAACAAGAACAAACAATTAGTACCGTGTAAGAGTAGACTAGAAACAAAAAAAACATGAAAAGAAGAACCCAAAATGTAAAACCAAAATGAAACGGTAGTTTATAGTTTCTTGTGCTGGACGGCGGACCAGTTGACGTTCTGATGGAGCATGACGGACCGTGATGATGGTCCGTCATGAAATACTTAAGAAATTTTATTGAAGACTCTAAAAAAAAAGTCTTAGACAATCATGATAGTTGTGAAGGATGAACCGTTGAGAGCACGATGGTCCGTCATAAAGGTCCTTTGTTGAACACTTAGAAAAGATTTTGAGACCCTGAGGAATAGAGTCTCTTACAGCCATGACGGTTGTTCAGGACGGACCATCGAGGGCACGACGGTCTATCATAGAGGTCCGTCGTCTGACACTTGGAGAAATTTTTTAGACCCTAAAGAATAGGGTCTCTGACAACCATGACGGTTGCATAGGACGGACCGTCGAGGGCACGATGGTCCATCGTAGAGGTTGTCGATGACCACTAAGAGAAAATAAACAGTATTTGGTGGGACAGACCCCAGAGGGTCCGTTCACTGACGACATCCATGGATGAAGATCTCCTTTATCCTCCGTGACGAACTGGGGGATTGCCTCCATCTCCCCTAAAATTCTTAATCGAAGATAACTTCTCAACCCACAATTTCTAACCCAATACCCAGCATACAGCAAGTCCTAAGGCAATATAATCTCAGTTTTAGCATGCCCATTTGGAGGACTATCAAACATAGGTCAGAAAACAATTATCAAAAAATCACACCCCATTTGATTTAGCTAAAAGCACCACACCGCCATTCTGTTTAATGTGTGAAGGGCTCTTAAGGCATGCGGCTTAATGGGGTGAGTTCATAGCATGCAATAAGGGTCAAATTTCGAAGATCCACTATTCAAATTTCAAGCAATGAAAGCATAGGAACAAGAAAATAACTGTATGGTTTGAGAGTCAGAACCAACATGGCTGATATTCGGAGGAAGCATGAAACAAGGTAGGCCACAAAACTCTAGTGATAGCCGAAGAAAGAAAAGTTACTCCGACCAGGTAGATTTATTGAAGAAGAGGGAATGGATGAGGGAAGATTAGGGGAATGGTGAAGGGATGGATTATGATGGTTTGGAAAGAAGAAGAGAGTGTTAGGGAGTTGGGGAAGATGGAGTAGATGGGGGATGTGAGGGAAAAAAAAAAACGGTTAGAAGAAGTAGGTGGGAAGTTTTAAAAGGTTTAAAACTTTTAATATTCACCGGTCGAGTCGGGTCGGGTTTATGGGTATTGATGCGATGAGTCCCCGTCAAAGGTCCATCACAGGTGTGATGGTCTATCATGGGTGCTCTAATTTAGAAAAAAAGGAAAAAGTTACCTGGGTACGATGGATGCTTGCGACGGTTCGTCGTAGGCGTTAACGGCCGTCGATGGGCCATCAATGATGATTCTGCAGACCAATTTTTTGGTGATGTGCTACCTGCTAAAATTTACCACCCCTACTCTATTCTTTTTATATTTTCTGGACCACCTTTTGGACAGGACCTTAAAATACGCGTCAGCCAACATTCTAAAAAAAAAAAAAACTATAGTGGCTTAGAGATACATATTGGGTTGCCTCCAAATAGACTTGATTTTAACGACGCAGCACAACGGAGGACACTGAGTTATCAGTCTTCATCCAAGATGGTAGTTCCTTAATCACTTCATTAGCCGTTCCAGATGCCTAGATTGATTTTGTTTATTGCCTTCACTAAACGCAACCACCCTCCTTGTTTTCCAACTCAACTTTATCCGTGAGGGAATACGTTGGGTGATCAAGTAAGGCCAGTCATTGGACTTGAGTTTTCCGGAAACAAGCGCGGACCTAGAATTGAATAAAACACCAAATCCCATACATAAAATTGTGGTTTCCAACAATCTTTTGGTCATGGTACGCTTCAATCTTTTCTTTGTGTAGGGGATGAACTTCATAAGCTAGGCAAAACTTCATCAAGCTCATTAAACCCATTAAACTCCGGTCTTTTGCCTCATCTCAAATTCCCATTTTCCAAGTCTCTAGCCCACATGGCCTTGGGCCCCTGTTACTCTAATTCAAATGGTAGTGACAAGCCTGCCATATAAAAGGTGTAAGGGGGACATTACTAGGGGAGTTTGTATTGCTATCGGTAGGCCCAAAGGAGCCATCGCAAGTTCTTGATCAATCCGTATACTAGCATTCAACCGGTTTTGAAAAAAATCTTGCTTAATCTCCCTATTTGACAACCTCAAACTTGCCCCTTAGTTTGAGGGAAGGGTATGGATGGCCCACATTATGGCGAAAAAACCCTATATTTCTACGATAATCCCTTTTAACATTTTGTTGCAAAAGTGGGATCTGTATCACATTAATAGCCCACTTGGGAAAGGCCCAACGGGAAAAATATACTGTTTTGAAGAATGCGGTTGCGGGACATCCTCCTTAATATTGAGAGTGAGGGTGAGATAGCTTTACCCATTTAGACACATTAATCAACCGCTACTAGAATATACTTCATCGCATTAGAGCTCACAAAAGGCCCCATAAAGTCATAACCCACACTCAAATAAACTCAATCACAAGAATGGATTTAAAAGGGATCTCTTGCTTTTTGCAATGGCCATCATCTCTTAGGCAGCTATCACATTGTCATGGCAAATCATGATGCATCTGATGAAAGTTGGCAATAGTAGCATCATTGTAAGATCTTGTGAAGAGTTCCAGATTACTACTATATGTCACCCTATGGGTGAAGAATGGCATGCCGCCAAAATACTCAACCTCATCAAAATTGGCACACAATGCCGAATAGACTATCGAACAACTCCATTACAAGTTATGGATATCCCAAAAGAAATTGTTACCACGTCATACATGAAGTTTTTTTCATGTGATGAAAGGACAAGTTCGGTGGGATGATATCGATAGCCAGAAATTCGCAAAATCCGCGAACCATGGAATCAAGTTTGGGGGGGGGGGGGAGAGGCGGCCAAACTGCTAATCGGAAAGTATCATCAATTTAGTGTTTTAGCCCCAACTCTCTCATTGCTTCCTCCTATAAAACGGGTCAATTCAAAGTGATCTGGTAACTTGATTTTCGGTTGGTCCCCTTTTCTATCAATCACCCAAAGTTAAATCTCTTGCAAACGTATACCCAACGAATCAACCTAGGTTGCGCATCCTTATTTGCCATCAATATCTTAAAGCAGGAATGATCAGTATGCACTATAAACCCTGTGCCAAGCAAATAGGAGTGAAATTTATCAAAAAAGCAAAGGACGAAATGATAGAGCACTTGCTCAGTCACCGGTAAAGTTCTTTGGCTTCAATTAGGGCTTTACTGAATAGTTGAAATTGGGTGAAGTATGGTGTGTCCCTTTTGTCCCAATACCACACAAAGAGGGAAACACCCACTAGCATCACAACATTACCTCAATGGCTTGCTCCATGTCGGGCCAAATATACATAATAATGATAGGTATAGACACCAACTGTCTTTTCAATGCACAAACATCCTTTAAGGAAAAGATTCATCAAAATAAAATGTCTTACTCTTCTCATGAAACTTGCACAACGATGCACTATTTTGAAAAATCCGTGAGAACCTCTGGTAAGGAACCTGCATCCCATGAAGTTCTCAGCACCCAGAACAATGATAGGTGGGGGACGTCTTCTATTACCTGACTTTAGTCGATCAACCTCTATACCTTTCTCTGAAATGCGATGGACCAATACCTATCCTCTTCACCATGATAGTGACATTTTTCCCCAATAGTAATTAGATTGCAGTCCTCTCAGTTTCTTACGAACCTCCGGACAAATGAAGTAACCCGTCAAAGAAAGTCACAGCCACAGAAAAATAATCGATTAAACCGTAATATGTTCCTACACCATATCGGAGAATACGACTCATACATTATCGAAATGTGGGGGGGGCTGCAACCACCCATACGGACATTCTCTTGCCGTTAAAGGTCTCACGTTATGGGGACAAGTAAAGGTGGTTTTCTATGAATTTCCGGTTGCAATAAAATCTGATTATACCCGAGTATAGTACCATTCAGAAAAGATGTACCAATCTGTCAGTCCAGTCTATCAAAATCTGATCCAGAAGGGGCATCAGGCAAATAGTCATCTTGGTCATGCATTTAATTTCCTGGAATCCATACACACCATCCAAAAAACATCCGGTCTCATTGGAACAGCTCATTTTTCATGGGTACCCACAGTCCTTCCGTCTTCGCTAGTAAACACTGAACAGGGCATATACTCAAAACTATCAAAACATGTATATCACTACGGGCATCCAACCACGTTAATAATTCCTTCTTCACTACATCTTGCTTGGTAGATTAGGGACTCTTTGATTATATATTATTGGCTATGATCGGGGACATTGAGTTGGAATTTATGAGAGAAATACGGGAGGGATACCAATAATATCCGCCAATAGTCACCAAATATCTTTTAGCCATGTTAACAATTTCATTGAAAACTCTCAACTGAATGCCCACATTCAAATGGATGCAATTAATAACCTTGCAAATGTGTCATCTTTTCCCAAGAAGACATATCCAGATGAGGGTCGAGGCTTAAGTTCTAATTTGGAGGCGCCTCAATAGGTACGGTTTCGTGGGTGCGAGTTCGCGTATGTTGTATATCTACACAAATTTCTTTGGTTTAAAACGAACATTACCTCGATATAAAAGCGACGCGACTAATGACCCATTACTTTTCAATCGCCATCCACTTTCAAAAATCGTATCACTACGCCAATGTTCTCAACAAGATTACTCTTCAATTTTTACTCAAACTCTTCAACTTGTGGAATAGAAAGATACCGATCGGAGCTCACACTAAGCCTCCTGAACTTACACATATGAAGGTTCACTTCTTCAGTGTTCCAGGAAATTTCATTTTTCCCTTTTCCGTATCAACCCAGGCTCTAACCGTATTAGGAAGACCTCCCAAGAATAATAGGAACCTCAAAAAGGCCCTACAATCAAGCCATACAAAATCGGCTAGAATAGAAGACTCCACTTGTACTAGACATCGTGGAGTATACCAATGGGACTTTTACCATTTGATCGGCCATAGTAGGCCTCATCGCAGGGATTTTGGTCACACCAAAACCGACGTCTTGTAAATCAAGAGGGCATGAGATTATATTGGCCCAGATCAAATAATGCTTTCACAAATGGTAATACTTGATGCAATGGAATCCCCAAAGCCACGAAACCGCTCTCTTCCACAGATTTGAACTGAACCTCGTTTCTAGTGATATTTTCTCCCTTTGAAATGAAACTCAGTTGACCTATCTGAATCTGGTATAATTGGGTACTGTTTCTCTATAGCTGATGGTCACGGAATAGTGAAAGCACCGGATATTCTTTTTTTGCACTAGAGATCTTGTAGCAATGGAACTACATTCTGCATTTCTATCTTCTATTCAAAAAAAGTGCTGATTCTTTTCGTGTTTAACCAAATCTTTCATGAACTTGACATTAACCGGAACGTGTTCAAGACTTCTACCAAAGGGGACATGATAAAAACGTTGTTTTCAATATCGTTATTAGACGATGTATTTACATCCCCGGTATATTTTACTAAACCGTTGTTGCGAATTGAGGGTGGTTGGTTGTGGTTTAGGCATGGGGGTCCTTTGGTGGGCACCTCAACATTTTTTGTTCACCCAACGTTTCATCTTCTAAACTCACCACAACCTAAACCAACGTATATCACATCCTACAACTTTATACACAGACGATTCGTTGGATCATAGTTTCCTCACCCACCCGAGTAGTGATGTTGTACATATGCCATCATTTGTAGATTTAGACAGTGTTGCTGTGAAGAGTGCTCGGTCGCCAGTGTTCACATTTACGACAATTAGTGGACATTTTCAACTCAAGCATCGCTTAATCGATATTACATGGTATCAATGTTATGCCCTTACTGCTAAGTCGTTCCTTTAATCTTTAATGTTCTCAACAACTAGCAAAAAAAACTTCTATATTTTCTGCTCAAGATCCTCAAATGCATCATACTACATCCACCATCCCTAGAGCAACTTTACTATTTGGAGGGGGAACACAGGGTTCCAATCCTTCATTTCTGTTACCATATACCCCGATTGTAAGTGTGGTAGCGGTTTGCTAATTCCCCATTTGGAAATAATGACCTCGCGGTATAATTACCATAGTTTCGACATGGTTTCATTGACCTGGCGCTAATTCCTTATGGCGATCATTAGGCGTAAGCGGAAAACCCCCGTCTGAATTATCTGCATAGAGTCTCCTCCTAGTAATATTCATTCATTTTGCGGTGGTGGTTTAGCTTAGCAAGTAGTCACGTATTATCTTTTCCGCACCACATCAACATGTTTCAACAACAACCAACCAAAGCTCAGTTTCATTTGACCTATATCTCACGACGATCATCTTGCGACGGTTGTGTGGCAAATTGGTTGCCAGGTGTTTTCTCCCCGTGTCTAAACTTCCAGTCGCCAAGATTTATTATTCGGGAGATTTCTTCGAACTTTTCCGCAATTCTAGGATAAGGACATCCCATAGAATCACCGCTATTTTGTACGAACATCGCTGTTTTTTTATTCTCATCTGTCCCGATAAATTACTCTTTTAGAGACTCATCATCTAATGCCGGTGATTTGGGGTAACACTTCCAAAAGAATGGAAGTGAATATCCCAGAACTGTAACAGGACTTCATGCGAGTACACATAGTTCATTTACTCTTCTTGTGGTTTAGTTATTAGACATCGGGTGTAGTAGCGTGCTAAGAAGCATATCAGTAATTTTTTTTTTTCTCCACACAAACAACAAGTTTTTTGATGGGGATGTTTGTTTGAGTTGAAGTGAAAGAATTGGTTATAGGGTGAGCTCAGTAAACGAGGATAGTAGGCTTCACGGTCAGTGCGAGAGTGGAAAAACTCTTAGCCCGATACATCCATATTTAAATCGGGCTCCCACAAGTTTGCACACTGCATTAACTTTAGAGACATGGGCATGTGGATCCGCAGAAAGTAGCCTGAAAACAAACCTCGGAAGTGAGCGTTTGCATCAGTCTACTAGGTACCACAACAAGTTCGTGACGTGTGGTAGAGGGGGCAAGCGCGTGGCCCCGCATTAGAGCTGCCCGATATTTTCATAGACCCATTAGTACTCTTGAGGGCGTGGAAACCCAGAGGTTGACCGTATTTCACCTTCCCACGAATATTAAGGTACTAAGGGTCCACAAGCGTCATCAAATGGTGGTTCTTGTGCAGGTCTACCTCATACCTTGAATGCCCAAAATTCTGCCTTCATTCTTCTTAAGTAGCTCTAGTTCGGGTCAGGTTCAGATTACGGTATTCTCTACTCTGTTGTGTTTGGCACTAAACGAGTACACTCTAGGAGACAAAACAAAAGAAAAAAAGCAAAATTAGGAAAATATGACAAAAGTTCAATAACAGAGCTTAAAGTTAATCTAAAAAACCACCCCAAATCCCCGGGAGCGGCACAAAATTTGCTGATATGCTCAAAGGTTTTCCTCGAAAAGAAAAGTAAAAAAGTTGGTCGCCTCAATTAAAGGAAACCCCATTAGTGAGGTTTTGGAGCAGTTCAATGAGGAAGAGGGAAAATGGTTTAGGCTTAAACTTTATTCTATTATTATCTATTTAGTCAATTAGATTCCAAAAAACAAACAAATAAAATAAGGGGTTTTTTGTTATTATTAAAAAACAATTAGCTAAATTAAATTAAAAGTGACCGACTTCAAGTATTGGAGTTTAATCAAGTAATGAGAGTATAGGGCGTAAGGTTCCCCACAAGCTCATAACTCGGGTATTATAGCTATGACAAATTTTTCCTAGTATCTCCCCTTATGCAAAGTGAGTGATTCAAGTTAGGTATCGCTAAAATCCTTGGGTCCGGCATCGAGAGAAGTCACTCCGCACCTTGGTCCAGGCTAAGTGTGTGTTTTACTAACCTTATCTTTACCTCATATAACATCAATCTAAATGACTAAGTGTACTTTTATACAAACCCAACACTAGCCATTAGATAGTGTACATAAAGATATGTTGATAATTATTGACTATTAGTTACGTCATGGTTTGGCAAGTAGCAATAATACGAGTTCTAACATCGTTCCATCGTTAAAAAGGAATTCTACAGCGAATGATTAGCAATATGTAGGACACTATCGATATTGTATTTAGCTAGATTTACCTTGATTTTACCCGTGGTCCCAACAACCTAGTTATGGAGTGTAGTTACCCATGCTAATATCACCCGATTTCATATTGATAATATAAGACTCATGAACCTGCGTTTTTGAGAATGAAGAAAAATCTAGAAATTCCCTTCAATTAATCAAAAAAATACCAAAAATTGATCTCGGAAAGATGATCAAAATACAAAAATCAAAGTTCAATACGTAAACAAGAGACTAAAAATACCCCAAAGTCATCACCCCAAAACGAGGTTTTTTCAAAATTATTTATTAATAAAATAAAACCTAAATAAAGAAGGAGTCTATAGAGGCAATATGCCAAATGCGTATATGAATCGAAGCTCCCTGCGATTGGACGTATGGACACGCCAGGAACATTGTGGGGCTCAGTCAGTTCCATTTACTTGGCATATTTTTTGCATGCTTTCTCATCAACTCTCTGTTACCCGATGGACAGATATGACGGACCGTTTGATGCAAGCACGAGGTCCTTCGAGGTGTTCCATCCACACACTTAGAAACCTCTTGAAATGGGGTACCTGGGGGAACTATTCTCTACAAACAACGACGAATAAGCAAGCGATAACCATCATTAGATTCTTAGAACCCACCTGGTTTTTGACTTCCCCACTTCTTCAGCAGCGATTTTCATCTCAAGACGGTGCCACCTACGGACGGCGTGGCTTCGTAGGTGGTCACATCTGCAATTTTTTGCACAAATCCTCTGCATTCTCATGCTTTGGACAAATTTCTTGCAAAATTAAAGAGAAAACCTACATCAAAAAACAATAGAAAAGGTTTGGACACACACTAAAACTTAACGAAAAGACATTGAATTACGTGAAACCACGGTTTACATTCATACAGGGCGTATACCCCATTTTCTTTTTTTTTCCCAAACATTTAGGTTCCAGTCGTTAAATTTTTGAAGGCGACATTGTTGAAGGCTGGATTCTTGCCTTTCATCCAGTTGGGTAGGTCCGACTCTCGAGGGCAATGCATCCCTAGCTTTGGATTTTGTTATGAGCTTATTGACTTCTTTTATCCAATTCCTTTCCTTCTAATTGAATATGTATTTTGTATAGCCTATATATGTCTTTTGAATTTGTGAAAGGCTATGCCCAGATGGTGATATATATTCGTTAGATGTATTGAGATAGACAATGTTGACACAAATCTTATAGTTTTTATATATGTAGGCCCCCTAAAACGAGAGGTATGAACCTTCCTATACGAAGGGTCTATGTATATCGATTGAATAGATTACATATAATGGGTATGTAGAAGTTTAGGTAAGCTCCAAGTAGTGATAATGAAAGTTTTATAATTTCCGCCATCTCAACCTAGAATGTCATGAATAAACCTAAGAACTCTGTCTTAGTCCTTCAAAAGGAGACGCGTCGGTTACATAAAAGGGGTAAACCGGATTGTTACAAGTACATTGGTCGATTTGGTTAGAACTGATATGTTGGATTTGATGTTCATATGGGGGATGGTTGGTTACATGGTGTTTGGACCGAGTGAAGTGTAGAAGAAGGGTAGTTAAGTTCCAATTTCCTAATGAACTCGTCATAGAATGGATGGAAGGAAACTCAATCCCTAGAGGTCGAATCATTTTGTGTCTAAAAGCTTCTAAGATAAATTCTAAGGGATATATCTACCACATTGTGAGGGTCAAGGAACTTGGGTCCGAAGCCCCTCCTTTAGAGTCGATACCCGTAGTGAAGGACTTTCTAGATGTCTTCCCGATGAATTGCCCAAAATTTCTCCCAAACAGGAAATAGTCTTCAGCATAGACTTGTTGTAGGATACGAAGCCTATTTCAATCCCACCTTACCGGATGGCTTGGACCGAGTTTAAAGAACTAAAGTTTGAACTCAAAGATTTACTAGACAAAGACTTCATAAAACCAAATATTTATCCATGGGGCACTCCGATATTATTTTTGAAAAAGAAGAACTGTCCCCTTAGGATTTGCATTGATTACCGAGAAATAAATAAGGTCACCATAAAGAATAAGTATCATCTTCCTAGGATCTACATTTGTTTGATAAAGTCCGACGAGCGAGTTACTGTTCAAAAATTCATTTGAGGTCAAGATATCACCAACTTAGGGTGAGAGGTGAAGACATACCTAAAATGGATTCTCGAACTAGGTATGGTCACGAGATTTTAGTTATGTCTTCTGATATAACTAATGCTCCAGCGGTTTTTATAGACCAAATGAATAGAGTGTTCTGGAATTACCTTTACTCCTTTGGTATTGTCTTCATTGATGATACCTTGGTATATTCTAAGAGTGAGGATGAGCATATGAACCATTTGAGGGTTGTATTCCATGTCCTCAAGGAACATCAACTCTTTTCTAAATAAAGTAAGTGTGCATTTTTGGGAGACTCGGTTGTATCAAGTCTCACGGAACATAACTCTTACTAATATAGTAGTATGTGATTTTTGTTGAAGACTGGTTGGTTGCAGTCTTGGTCACATTATTCAAGTGTGAGTAAATGGACTCGGTGGTAATGATGTCCTTATACCATGGACTCAAACTGTGATTATTCGCGTTTTCTTGGGTTAGTTGGGTTATAGTATATTTATTGATGGGTTTGTATCTGTTACTTCTCCTTTGATATTCTTAACCCAAATGAAAGTGAAGTTTGAGTTGTTGAAAGTTTGTGAAAAAAGTTCTCAAGAGTTAAAAGATAAGCTAACCTTCGTGCAAACGAGTTTGTAGTGTATTGTAATGCTTCTCGAGTAGGTTTGGGTTGTGCCATAATGCAACATGGTAAGGTAATAGCATATGCCTCTACACAACTCAAGGTGCATGATAAGAACTATCCAATCATGACCTTAAATTAACGTGCGTAGTGTATGCTATGAAAATATGGAGGCATTATCTATATGGTGTTCAAGTGGATGTGTTTATGGACCATTAGAACCTTCAATATGTGTTAACTCAAATGGGATTGAATCTAATACAAAGAAGAAGGTTAGAACTTTTGAATGACTATGACATTAGTGTTCTCTACCACTTCGAAAAGGACAATTTGGTTGCGGATGCTCTAAGTCGAATTTCAATGGGTATTGTAGCCCATGTTCCCAATGGTAAGAAAGAGTTAGTGAAAGAGGTACATTGATTGGCTCGTTTGGGTGTTCAGCTGGAAGATTCTCCAAATAGGAGGTCTACGGTTCATCAAAATTCTTAATCATCATAAGTGGTGGAGGTGAAGTCAAAGCAAAACCTTGATCCTTTATTGCTGGAATTGAAGGAATCAGTTCTTAGCAAGTTCAATGAGGCATTCTCCCGGGAGGGGGGGGGGTTGGGGTTCTTATGTACCAAGGTAGATTGTGTGTACCAGATGTGGATGGTCTAAGGGGACAAATTTTGTAAGAGGCTCTTGGTTCCCGATATTCCATTCATCTGGGTGACACCAAAATGTATCACAATCTTCAAGAGGTCTATTGGTGGGATGGTTTGAAGATGGATATAGCAAAGTTTGTGGCTAAATGTCCTAATTGTCAACAAGCTAAGGTCGAACAACAAATACCGAGAGGTTTAACTAAAGTAATAAATATCCTTACTTGGAAGTGGGAATATATCAATATGTATTTCATACTGAGTTTGCCTCGCCGGAGGCAAAAAGATTCCATATAGGTGATTGTTGATAGATGAACAAAAACAAATCTGCCCAACTTTATCCCGTCAAATCTATATCCGACGGAGAAAGAAAGAAAGAGAATATTTAGTTATTCTTATGAATTTTTTAGTACCTACCCCAATTCACTTCTCATTTTTGTAGGTATTTTTAAATGGATGTAGGTACTCAAGTGAAACTTAGTACCAATTTTCATTCTCAAACGGATGGTCAAGAAGACTGTACCATCTAAACCCTAGAAGATATGTTAAGTGCTTGTGTTATTAACTTCAAGGCTAATTGGTGCGATCACCTACCGTTGATTGAGTTCTCCTACAATAATAGCTACCATTTGAGTATTTCTATGGCACCATTTAAAGAACTCTATGATAGGAGATGTAGTTCACTTGTTGAGTGGTTTGAGGTAGGTGAGTCTTCACTCCTTAGTCCTGAGATAATCTATGAAGCCTTGGAGAATGTTTAGAAGATAAGGGATAGGTTGAAAATATCCTATAGTCGGCAAAAATCTTATGCCGACAATCGAAGAAGAAACCCTGAGTTTGAAGCAGGTGATTGGGTCTACTTAAAGATTTAACCCATGAAAGGGTTGATGAGATTTGGTGCGATATTTAAATAGGCCGGGAAGGTTGCTTATTAGTTGAAGTTACAAGTGAACTTACCCCGGTTCATCACGTATTTCATGTCTCTAATCTCAATTTTGTATAGGCGACTCGGTACCATTTATCCCATGCGGGTAGGGGGCATGAGACCCTTCTTTGAAAAGAGGTTACGGTTGACCCTAGATCGGTTTTGTTCCCCCCAAGTTAGAAAGTTGAGCTCTCCCAAAGATTTTGAGTCTGTAAAATTCTATGGAGAAACTCTTGTTGAGGTGATGAATGAACACATGCTAGGTGAGGCGACATGAAGTCCGTTAGTCTTTCTTATCCTCTTACTATAGGCAATGTTGAGGTTAGTTAGTTCCTCTTAATATAACAATTATTAATAATGTCAATTTGACTTGTTTGTCTAAGTATGTGCATATTTTTGTAAAGGTTTATGCTAAAAATGAAGTTTGAAAGACGCTCTAGGGTTAGCTTGCCTTCATCATATAGATATAGTTGAATTTATTTGAATGGTAGGTAACGTTTATGTTGGCTTGAAAAAAAAACGTTTGCATGGTAATTCTTGATCTTCCTTTTGAGCTCATGTTGATATTGAGAATGTAGTTCCTCATTATGTGATATGAATTGTTGAGCTCTTATAAGTGGTAAATTGTGAATTGAGTAGCTATGTATAATGCCATGATTTTGTGTTGAATGGAGTTGAGAAGAATTCCTATGTGACGTTACTCATAATGATTATGTCAATTTTTTTGTTGTTGTTGTTTGGGCTGCTAGTATTGAGTCTCTTTTTCTCTCCCTATAAAAATGTTAAGGTGTCATTTGGGGATGAATGTTCCTAAGGGGGGATAGTGTAACACCCAGGAATTCCTATGAACTTTAATAGAGCCTCACCTATTAAATAATGATTAATGTTATGTTTCCAGACCTAGAGTAATGTAATAAATTTGATTTAAAAGTATTAGAGCCTAAACGTCAAAGGAAGACATTGACGTCCGAAAACTAGGAAAATTGAACTAGTAGACGTCCTTATGTTTTGTGAAGGTTTGGAAGTATCGTATGAAATCTAAAAATTGTAAGGATACTTTTAATAGGTAAAATAATGTTTATAGGGTAAAAAGTCCAGTTATGACTCTCCAGGCAAACCAAGGGTCTTGGGATCCTCAGCCGTTGGATAGGAGTGTCAAACAGCCTGCGGGGCATGCCCTTTTTTATGGTGGTGGCACATCGTGCAGCCATAACTTGATAGGAAAAAACTTCCTCGCGACTCGGGGACTTCATAAGGCTTACTTCCTAAAGCCAGATTTCAGAAAAAAGATTTGGAAGTGCCCCCATGACCCGCAGTCAAGTCCCAGATTCGATTGCTTCGTTTTAAAGTTAATTTTACTTCACAAAAAGACTCAATTAAGTGAGGGGTATTTTGGGGAATTTAGTGGATGACTATATACTTATTTAGGGTAAGTTTTAAGTCACTTTTACCCATCCAAATGAGTTCCCCTAATCACTCTAACTTCTCTCTAAATTCTCTTTGTACTCAACCTCCATTGAAGAGTATTGGAAACTTGGAGAAAAAGACCAAGTTTTCAACTTTTATTTTTTTATTTTTTTTTTTTTTTCAACTTCAGGAGAAAGTCTCTCAAGGTAATTATCTTCACTCTTTGTTTTTTCCTTTTTGTCACGACCAAAACTGTCCGCGAGTGGCACCCACACTTATCATACTAGGTGGAGACGAAACCAAGACCCATCTAACCCCCAAAATTTCAACCATTATAAAACAGATATAATGCGGAAAGACTTAAAAACTAATTAAGAAATCAATTAATAACTTCTAAAATTGAATATCATCATCCCCGACATCGGAAGTCATACCACAAAACTTACCTCAATTACTAAATCTAAGAATACCTAGAAGCTAAATAAATACAGCTTAGGCAGGCGGAATTCAAGGCATCGAAAGACATGAATGAAGAAGATCAAGTCCAAGCTAGAAAGCCTCAGCTCACCCGGAGATCTGACGTGATGAAGAGGCTGAGTTGCTGTTGAGTGAAGACTGATTTGGCACGTTTGCTCACTCCCACCAATTAACAAAGAAACAACAAGTACAAGTAGGGTTCAGTACAAGGCACACGAGTACTGAGGAGATATAATCGGCCCCAACTCAAATAGAAAATAATATATTCCAGCGAATAACATAAAACCAACCAAATGCTTAACAGGTGATAGCGTAGCACCAAGCTAAGAATTCTTTATCAACAAAAACACAAAACTCTATGAGGACTCAAGCCTCCACACCCTACTATTTTGGGGAAATAGGTTTTCTTTAAAAATCTTAGTAGTTAGCATATTCAAGGGTGCATGCTATATTACTATCCGGCTGTCGGAACGTGACACCGCTCCTCTACTATCCTGGATGTGTGGAAGTGGACCACTCACGATCATCTACTATCCTGATGTCGGAAACATGAACACCCGATCCATTACGATTGTGGTAGGGAACTTGACACCCGGATCCATTACTATCTGGATGTCAGAACATGACACCCGATCCTTCAACTATCCTGGTGTCGAACGTGACACTCCGGATCCTTTAATACACGTGATCGAATTCGGACACCCGACTCCCTTAACCTAATTCTTTTTAGTCATCGCGCTTCTTTTGCCAAGACACTCATCATTACAAAGAGGTTTTAGGTTTCAGATTCAACAAACATCTAATGCTATCATCACAATTATATAATCACATCATGCAGCAACACAATTAAGCATATAGAGACTTTACAATACTACCCATACATACCATTGCGCCTATTAAGAGTTACTATGAAATAGCATAACATAACCTACCTTACCGAAGAATTCGTGATTCACGAAAGTAATCCTCAAAATCTTCTCTTTCCTCTAGTTCTACTATTTCTCTAGCGCGTTGTTCTCCTCTCTCTATGTTCTTTATATTTTTTTATTCAAACACTTTTTCTGTTTACCCTAATTGTACCATACAATTAGGTATAAAAGATGATTAAAATAACCCCACTTTTTATTTCAAGGTTATCTCCTTTACCCCAAGTAATTGAATATTAATAAATCCACTTAACTTAAATATAAGCATGAATAGTCCAAAACGCCTCTTTAAAAACACTTTAACAGGAAATCCGACCCATAAGGGTACGCACTCTGTTACGGGTCTGCACGACTATGAGGTCCGTCTGCAGTCTGTCACAAAGTCAGAGAGTACAATTCTGTGGAAGCTTTGTGACGGGTCCGTCGTGCCAATGACGGTCCGCTGCCTCCGTGTGAAGGTGAAGTTCAGAAATTCGATCTCAGTACCAAATTTTAGATTTAAAGGTGTTTGAACGAGCCCCCCTAGACGGGTCCGTACTGCCCACGACGGTCGTCGTGAAATCTGTCGACCTGAGAGTTAGTACAGAATACAACTTCTACTGCCAAAACGACTAAAACAGGTCTTACCACTTTCCCAAGAGCGTCCTTCAAAGTTGATTTCCAATCTCCAAAAACTCAAGGGTGTTTGGTTTTTTATACCACATGGGTTTCTTCTTTCTAAACTTAAAACTGGTTATTCAATTATACGACATTAGAATACTTAGGATTTTTCATGACAATAATAATGGTTAATGATGTTAATTTAGTTGATATTACATTGGATTTATGTTCTTCCCTAATTTTCTAAATCGTGGACTCTGGTGCTAAAAAGCTGAAGCCTATGAGGTTAGGAGGTGTTATATTGGTCCACCGCCCCGTTGATGGTATTGTTCTTCATTGACGTCTCTATATCAGGTTTCTGTTGGGTTTTTGATCTTTCCTACTAGCAAATACTCTTCTGAGTGAACCCATTGCCCAACCCTAGGTATGAATTGAGTTGACTTGGTGACTTATAGGGCAGGAGATGAATTGATTAGTTCTTGTACAATTTACTATTATATGGCGATTTTGAGTGAATTGATGGATAAATATTTTGAGATTGATGATGAATTATTGAACGAGGTTTTGGAAGCTATTGGTAAAACTTTTATGATTATGATATCTCCACTTCAATAATGGTGGTTTATTCTTGATGATGATATTCAATTGAAATATGAATATGTTAATAGAATAGGAATATGATGATATGATGAATCACATGTTATAGATATATTAAAATGTGAGATCTTGATAGGGGTATGGTTATGCAAGGTGGAATGTGATTCTATAGTGTGCCTTATTATGATATGACTATGATTTGATGATCTCACTTAATGTTGGTTTGTGATGAAAGGGAGTTCTCATACTATACCATATGAGCTATGATAATGATTATCTATGGTAGTCCCTAAGGCTCATAGATTTAAACTTAATGATTTAAGAGGTCTTAAATGTTAGGTTGATGGATCCTGATTAATATTTGATTATATTATTCTCAGTATAACAAAAATACGTCTAAATACTTAATATATCATACCCACCGCAGTGCGTGGAAGTTATCGCGGGGTGTTACCACGACAATTGGTTTTCTCTCTTTCTCTTCTATGATAGCTCATCTCTTCTCTTGAAAGTCTTGGTTCTTCTTATCAAGTATGGTGTGTGAGATTCATCCTAACAACTGGTATCAAAGCTAAGAAGATTCAACACGATAATGAAGATGGATAGTTGAAGCTTGGAATCGCGAAGTTGATGGATCCGTTTAAGTTTCTTGAAGATGTAGGTCCAAAGATTATCTGTACCAGAAACATCTTCACGAACCATGACGGGTTGAAGCAGGAATCCATGACGGCGGAGAAGTGGAAGTTCAAGGATGCCAAGCTTGGGTTGAGTCCAGTGACTTGTCAATAAAGTTGCTTTCAACATCGTGATGGAGAAGATAGTCTGATGTTAAAAGGCAGTGTCAAAAACATGTATGAAAAACCATCGGTGAGAAACAACGTATATTTGATGCGGAGATGTCAATTTACAGATGTTCTAAGAATGAATCTGTTTCATCATATAAATGAGTTTAGTATGATTGTGAGTCAAAACTCTATGTCTGGTGCTTTTTATGTCATCTTGCCGAGTTCTTGGGGATACTGTTAATTGAATTCGTGGATTGAGGAAACTGAAGTTGAGAATCCGTGATTGTTGTCCTGAGCAAAAGTATTCGCAAATGAGAAGTGGGGGAGATTCATCAAGCAGTGCTCCCAAGCGTTGACGAAGGGGAGGAGAAGTACGGCGAAAAAGGCCAACTATCATGGCGATCAAAATCAAAGAATTAAGGAAAAATCTCCGAAAAAATCAAAAAGACTTGTTAGAACTGAAGAGAAAAATGGCACTTCGGAGAGTGTAACAAGTTTAAAGAAAAAAATGAAAATTAGAAGTTGATTTGGGAGAGACAATGATGTGTTAATTCAGCAAAGTACCTGGGGGATGGAATACTCTAATCCTTAGTGTGAAAATCCGGTTACGTTCAATCAACGAATTTTGCTTCTGGTTGCATCTTCATTTCTCCAAGCAAGGAGTTGTTCCAAATTTTCAATCTCGAACAATTTTGGAAGGGTATCGTACTGATAATAAAGCAATAGAGATGAGGATAAGGGGGATGTTTGCATTAAGACCACCTCGGGAAACCAGTGGACATTGGAGGCTGTCAGAATCTTCCTAGGCTCAAGAAAAAAACTGATCTTAGTGGGTCAGTTCAATAGCAAGTGGATATGCAGCAGAGTTTGGGAAAGGTTTCTTGGAAGATTGTGAAAGGTTATATGGTAGAGTTATGGCACAATGTGGAACCTTGTACACCACTAATGGTTGATTAACATGGCCGATGTTGCGAAGGGCTCCCGGTTAATGCTGTGGCACAACAGACTTGGAACACCTGCGTGTTAAAGAAATGAAGATGCGGTTGCAAAAGGAGATTTGAGGGTTGAGGTCTGTTGATATGGGTCTTCGAGAGTGTGTACGGGAAAAACACAAAAGAGTAAGCTTCACAATGAATCCATAGAGGGACAAGAAAGTGCACGGTGGGAACTGGGCCATACAGATGTTGGGGACCATCTCCAGGTATCATCACTTGGAGGATCAAGATTCTATGGTGACCGTCATTGCTGCTTCAGCGGAAGGTATGGGTTACTTTTGAAGCATAAGTCAGATGTGTTTGCAACTTGCAAGAAGTAGAAAGATGAAGTTGAGAATTCAGACCGGTTTTGAAAGTCAAATGCCAAAGGTCTGATAATTGAGGAGAGTATTGACGAATTAGAGTTCAAGGAATTTGGAGCATGAGGGAAATAAGATTGAGGAGAACAGTCCTGGTAAGCCAAGACGAAGGAATTGTAAGAGGAGGAACAGACATTGAATGAGCGTGCAAGGAGTATGAGGGATTTTCCACGGTGTGTGCCCAAAATGTTTGGGCGGATTGTGTGAAACACAGCTGCATACCTGATAACAGGGGATCATTATTCCGTAGGTCAAGATTCCGAGAGGTTTGGTATGGACAGGAAAAGAACTCAAGTACTCCACCAATGAGCAACCTTTGGTTGCACTGCTTATGGTCATGTGGATCCAGAAAAGCCAGAGACACGCTTGAGGCCAAGGCTGTGAAGTGTTACTTTCATAGGCTATGTTTTCTGATTTTTTGGTTACATGTTTTTGGGGTGAAAACAACAGAAAGATCCAGGACAGAAAGATCCAGAGACTTTGTGACTTGGACATTTGATGGACTCGTCTAATACAAGACAGAGTAGAAGTTCTAGATTCAAATCAAGTGGGAGTTTGAGGTGAGTTGGAGAGAGTAACACTAGAGATGTTGAAGAAAGAGATCACCAACCCAACCCTACAGAAGAATCTGAGTGGAGCAAGTTACACCTGAGAGGTGATAAGGAAATCATCAGAACCATACAGGCACTAGATGAGGTATTCATCTTCATTACACTATGTAATGCTGACGCGAGGGGACCAGAGTCTTTTTAGAGGCCTACAGGTGGAGGATTCGATAAGTAGGAGGCAAGCCATGGAGGATGAGATAGGTCCTTGAGAAGCACAAACTGGTGTTGATGAGAGTTACAGCCGGGAAGGAGAGAGCTTTGCTGAAAAAGTGGGTGTTCAGAGCCAAGAACGAACAAGAGGCAAAGAAGTTCAACAGCTACGTTTAGTGGTGAAGGATATTAACAAAGGACAGGTAGTGATTATGCTGAAATATGTTTCATGTGGGAAGTTAACCTCTATTCGAGTTCTGTTAAGTATTGTTCCATCGGAGGAATTTGCATCTAGAGAAAATTGGATGTGAAAACATCATTTGTACCTGGAGACTTGGAAAAAGAGATCTAATGCAGCAAACGGAGTGATTTGGGTTTCAGGCAAAGGAACCATTGTTGGGCAAGCTATAGGAGCTTGTATGGACTAAAACAAGCACCAAGGAAGTGGTACAATAATATGACTCCCTTCATGACAAAGGTGGATTCGGCAAAGCTGAAAAAGGATCCTTGTTGTACGTTTAAGAAATATTACTGATTCATCGTGTCTTTCTACTCTTGTATGTTGATGATATGTCGATTCCAGGATCTAGTAAGAGCGAGATTAACAATTTGAAGACAAGGTTGTCTGCAGCGTATAAAAGATTTGGGTCCAGCGAAGCAGATTTTGGGGATGAAAATATCTCGGGATCTGGCACTTTCAGGGTTAATAATGCAAAAAATAGGACTACTCCATTGGTAAATCACTTTAAATTGTCCAAGGAGTAATGACCCAAGACAGCCGAGGAGTGTGATCATATGGCACTTGTTCCACATGCTTCAGTAGTTGGGAGTTTTATGAATATTATGGTCTGAACTAGACCTGATATAGACAGGAGTGGGAGTTGTAGAGGTACATGCGAACCCGGGAAAGAACATTGGAAGTTGTGAAGTGGCTTATGAGATATAGAAAGAGTTATATACAGTACTTCCCTTTGTTTTTGAAAAGGCAAAAGGGGACTCTACAGGGTTTTGTGGATGCTGATCTGGTGGGGATGTGGACTCACAAAAAAAGGAGTACATCGGGTACATTTACACCATAGGTGGAAAAAGCAGTGAGTTTCATATTCCAGGCTTCAGTAGGTGTTTTCTTCATCTACTGAAGTTATGTATGGGGCAAATTGAAAGGATGGGGAAAGAGATGATCTGGCTGGGTTATTAAAGGCTTTGGGCAAGAAGAAGAGCGAGAAAGAAAGTCTTTATCATATAGCCAGAGTGCCATAAATTGGTGAAAAAGACACAGTCTATCATTCAAAGACAAAGCAAATCGAAGGCCTAGTTGCCCATTTCACTCGCAGAGCATGGAGGATGTGACTTGTGTTTGGAGCAAGTAGAGGGTAGAACAGAACCCGACAGAATGTTGACGAAAATGTGTTGATGTTAGGAAACTGGGGTTTGGAAAACTTCGGTTGGTCTTTTGTAGTGTTTGCTACAAGATGTCGCGGTGCGGTTACTGATGTTGAGCTGAAGAGATTCTTATACAATGTATTTTTTGTGACTGAATCAGTCTCAAGGGAGAATTGTTAGGTGTGGGAGCCTAATTAATATTGATGTACTGTCATAATAAAAAAGGTGGGGTTTGGTGTATCGCCCGACCCAAATTTTTTGGACATACTATTATTATCTGTAACCAAAAAGACTCTTAATTATCAATATATATACCCACCGCCGTGGAAGTGTACTCACGGGGTTGTTACCACCGAAAGATTGGCGTTGTTCTTTCTCTCTCTAGATTTCAATCTCTCTCTTGAAGTTGAGTTTGTTGTTTCTTATAATCACGTTTGTGTGTGGTGGATTCGATCCTAACATACAGACATTTTCAAAAAAAAAAGGACATTACGCTTAGCACACGCGAAATAGATATTGAGAGGTGTCCCTTCTACTGAGAGAAGGTCGGTTAACAATCGTCATAAGAGGAAGTCTTTGCAATGAAAATGTCATAAAGATGGTTTCCATGACTAATCTCTAGTTCCTGAACGTGGCCCAATAGGAAAACGATCTAGTGATCCACTAGAGTACTAGTTATGTTCGGTTCTACTTGTCACAGTACAACAAACTTTGCTTTGGTTTGTGTAGGGTTTCTGAAACGGATTCATGTTTAGATTCACACAGTCTTCAGTCTCAGTTAGGGTTTTTCCCGAAATTAAAATGAATGAATGAAGTATGAAAGTAATACATGGACCCACTTAATTAGGGTGATTTAAGGGGTTCCACTCAGTTTATGTAAGGGTATGGGACTTTACCTATGCATTGCACAAGTTGACCTTGAGGGGAGTCCTAGGAGGGTGTTCTGATGTACTGATGTTATGAATGAAATGCATATGTTGACTTTACATGATGATCTTACATGATGTTGACTTCATTTGATTAACATGATATTGGTGTAAATTGCTATTTGTGATGATGACTACACATGATATGATGTTATATGAAATACTAACATTGCTTATGATGTCTTTTCTAGTTTACTGGATTTTATGTGCGGCGTATAGACGGGATTTACAGAGCATTGCATTGTAGCTTGGGATGGCTGTCGAGTAGGGTCTTGTAGCGTATGATGTCATGAACTATAGAACATTAATTGTTGTTATGACCTTATGATGATGCTATTCATGTTGATATGACTTTTGATAATTTTGTTCTTGTATATGGATAGGAACTTGTCTTAAGTGATGCTATGATCATTGACTTGTATATGCTCTTATGTATGCACAAAGGCTTTCAAAGTGACTTAGCATTGTTTTGAACAAAATGTCCCTTTGTGCATGATTACAATTGTTTTACTTACATATATCCATACTTAGCACATGTAGTTTGTACTAACCCATATTCTTTATAATTGTATAAATATGTAGGTTCGGTCCATTGAAGAGTAGAAGGCCATTTTAAATGAAGACTTGGATCTTTTTCCAAGTTGTTGGTGAGTCCTCATGTCCGAGGATGATGCTACTTTTCTCGCTTCATTAGTATTAATTATGTCTAAAGACACTTGTTCTTTCCTTTATATTGTGAGACTTTGTTGTAAACCTATATGAGTCATATTGTTATAGTGTAAGGGCTATGCCCAAATCTTATACTTCTATGGTAGATGTTTATATGTGAGACAAATCTTAGAGTTTTTCATATGAACTGACTATATTGCATAAATGAGAAGTCTATGTACACTTCATTAATGAGAAGTCTATGTAAACTTCATATATGATAAGCGAGAAGTCTAAGTATAATTCACTATGTGAAAGTTTTTACTTTTCTGCATTTTCTCTAACTATGATATGCCATGATGTATGCTAAGGGCTAGTCTAAGTCGTCTTTGAGGACGAAGACGCTTGTTTCGTTTAGGAGGTGCTCCTCGGTCGTGAAAGATCCTATTTCATGAAAAGAGCGAGAGAACATATGTGTTTAAGAATTCGTCTTGACAAAGATAAGAATAATAACAATTTACAAAATCATAAGAAAAGAAGTAAAAGACGAGAGAAGCAGAAAAAGAAAAGAAGAGATCAGTATAAAAAAACCACGTGAAAATATATATGAAAAAGCGATAAAAAAGGAAAGAAAAAGGGACTTTAAAAAATTAATAAAAATATATAATAATTAGAAAAAAGGACACAAAATGAAGGCAGAAAAAATTTTTAAAACAACAAATGATTTGATATAAAAAAAAGGAGAATGTAATAATAAAATAAAATATTATAAAGGAATGTTTTAAAAAAAGAGATAAAAACGTCAAAAATTTATTCTAGAAGTTAAATAGAATTAAATCAACAAGTAAAAAAAATAGAAAAAGTGAATTTTAATTAAAATGTGTAATAAAAGAACAAAGGGGTAGAAACGCAACGTAAAAAGATTTGAAAAAAAATAAATACACAAAAGGAAAAAAAGAAAAAAATCCTCATGTTAAAAACTTAATAATAACAAGGAAGGAAAGACAAAAACACGTAAGAACAAAAAAAAGAACAGAACAGAAATTATTGTGTTCTAGAAAATTGGTATATTAAAAAATGAAAAGAAATTATTTTTCAGAAATTGTTCTAATTTCATTAAAAAATTTAAAAACTAATTATCCAACTACAGAAGTAATCAAAAAATTATTCGAACTCTTAAAATCTCATTTCTACATAATATTAATTCCTAAGAATTAAATGCATATATTTATTTTATTCATAATAATATAACAAAAAAGAATACTACTACATGCGAAAAGAGGGGGAAAAAAGAAACTAAGGACGTATCAATATTCAAATTTGTAAATATCCATATTTTAATTTTATAATATTCTATTTTAATAAAGTTATGTGTCTAAAAAATAATGTCCAAAATTACGTAAGTCCTATACTACAAATGAAAGGACCGTGCTAGAAAACTTACGGACAGTTGGGGGGCCTCACAAAATTTCTTTCGGCCAACAAGTTTCCTTATCCGATCTCTATTTTTGCAAACACAAAATAAAGAGTCAATGTTCTTTTTTGATTAGGGATTTAAATAAGGTGACTTGGAAAACCAAAATTCAAATCCTAGTGGTGACTCTGAATAAATAAAATAATCCATTTTCAAAATGTCACTTTAATTAGAAAAATTCTCTTCTATCAAAATTTAAACAACAAATTTTTGAGAAAAAATAGTGGTGTGACAGATGGCGACTCCACTTGGTTAACCACAATCCGAGTTTATGATTATTGACATGTGTGTATCTTCTTGTTCATTTATTTATGTTTTTGGATATTGTACTTGATGGTTTAATGTGCTAATTGTGTACTGCTTTGATATTATTTGAACTGCACATAAATTGTCTTCTCGAGTGTATCCCTCTGAGTCTTCTATTATACCATTAGGAGAATTGCCACTTCGCACCCAATTTCAGTTAATATAGCCAGTCGATTTTCGATCCATGGTGAAGGATTTTTGGTTACACTTCCTAGGGTAGGGAGCACCCTTACACAACACTAGAAGGCACTGCTTCCGGTATGTTTTCACTCTCTAACTTGAGTTGTTTGCTTGTTATATAGAAATTCTAGATACCTTTCTCCTCAAGTTTAATCTCAGTTGAGCTTAAACAAGACATTATATCCTTAGTAGGTTCCGCTTTATTTGCATTATGTGCGTTTAACTTAGCATGGGGTTGGGTCTGTCTAGGACAGGTACCTTTTTTTGAGACGATCATGTACAATTTTGTGCTACTTGTTGCATCATGGGAAAACTAATTCAATTGTCGACCATTGCTTCAGGATAATTGACTAAAAGCACATACGTATATTTTAACATTTTGGCAAAAATGATGTCAAAATAAACAAAATGTGAATTAACAAAATAATAAAGCCTCAAAATGTTTTTTATTATCCAAAACATTCTAGTTTTTTTTAGAAGAAATATCTATATATTTGTATAACCTACATATATATATATATATATATGATATATATATATATATATATATATATTAGATATATATGTCTAGCTGAACAATTGGGAGGCCATCCTCTCCCCATTAAGAAGAAGTCTTGGTAGTTTGTCTTGTTTTTATTTTGGCTATCCGATTTATTGAAAGGTTGTAATTCAGTTTGTGTTTTGTTGTTTTATTTCAAACTTCCTATCTTTCTTTTCAATAGGATGTTAATTGGTTTCTTTTCTAGTGTAATACATTCATTTCATTACTTATATACAGTTCTTTCTACGCCGATTCTAGTAATATGGCATACATGCAGAATTTTTCATCATATCATAAAAACCCAATTTAATTATCAACCTAATCCTAAAATAATAGGTCGAGAAGTAGAATATGATGTGATGAAGTATTTGAAGAAGTAAGCAGGGATTTCAAACATTTCAAGTGTAAATCAAACCCAAATATGAGTAAAGCAGAGAAAATAAATTTAGTAGGTCATGAAAATATCAAAGAGACTAAGATAAGCATACATACTCGACAACAAAAAGAATGTATAATCCAAGCTCCACTTGATTTCAAGGACATTTTTGCATCATGTTCTGATGGCATGCCCGTATTAAGAACATAAATGGTTGTTGCTAAATTGTTGAATGATCCTATGTATCCGCCGTCTAAGCAATATTTCAGGGAGCTTAAAACTAACATGAGTATGATAATTAAGGAGGAAATCACAAAAGAACTTGAAGCAAAAGTCATTCGAGTTGCCTAATATGCTTCTAGGTTGGACAACATCGTACCCATCCCTAAGAAAGACCATAAAATATGAGTATGTGTTGATTATTGAGTTGAAAAAAGAAATTTCAAAAGATGACTTTCATTTGCCCAACAATCATATTTTGTTGGACAATTGTGCTAAACATTAAATTTCTTCTTTTGTGAATTGCTTACCATCAGATTATTATCGCATCCATGATGCGGAAAAAACTCTTTTTTATAACAGGCATGGGGGACATATTCTATCAACGTCAGGCCCTTGGGTAAAAAAACGCAGGGGGCAACTTATATGAGGAAAGAAACACTGTTAATGATATGAGCATAAAAAAATGAAGTAAGGTAGATGTGATCATTAAATCAAGAGGGCGGTGAAATCATTTCCAAGACTTAAAAAGATTCTTTGAAAATCTCCGCAGGTATAATCTCATGCTTAATCCTGCAAAATGTCTATTTGGAGTGCCACCAGTAAGGCTATTTGGATTTATAGTTAGTCGACAAGGTATTGAGTTAGATCCTGCAATAGTAAAATCTATTCAGGAATTGCCATTTCGAAGGACAAAACAGAGGTTTTGAGACTTCTGGGAAAGTAAAACTCTATCAGTAAATTCTTTGCTTAAATCAAAACAACTTCAGAGCCCATTTTTAAAATGTTAAAAAAATACTACAATTGAATGGATTTAATAATGTCATGAAGCTTTTGAAATAATTAAGAGTTACTTATCAAATCCCCCTGTGCTGGTTTCGCCTGAGCCGGGTAGACCATTGATATTATATATTTCCAGATTGGATAACTCTTTCGGCTATGTACTTGTCAGCTTGATGTCAGTGGGAAGAAAGAGAAAGCCATTTATTACCTCAACAAGAAATTTACCACTTATGAATCTAAGTACACTCTTCTTAAAAGAACTTGTTGTGCCTTGACTTGGGTAGCACAGAAGTTAAAGCATTTTGTTTTGTATTATACGACTTACCTCATCTCCAATATTGATCCTTTAAATTACATTTTTCACAAGCCTATGCCCAACGGCAGGCATGCGAAATGGCAAATGTTGCTCATAGAATTTGACAATATCTATGTGACACGAACCGCAATGAAGGGTCAAGCGTTGGAAGATAATTTTGAAAAGAACCCTATTGATGAAGTATATGCATCACTTAGGACCTATTTTCCAGATAAAGATGTGTCATGTATCGATGAAGTTATTCACGATAACGATCAAGGATGGAAGTTATTCTTTGAAGGTGCCTCTAACGATAGAGTCCGAATAGGAGTGTTGTGTAGTTTGAATCAGGGGAATATTACCCTATTAAATCCCAACTTAGATTCTATTGTATTAATAATATGTCAGAGTATGATGCTTTTATTGTGGGTTACGACAGGGGCCATCAAAGACTGTTAGTAGAATAGGAGGGGGGGGGGGGGGGGACTCCGAATTCAGTTTATCAACTTCGAGGAGAATTGAATCATAACTAAAGCTTATACAATCTCAATATTGTTGACAAATCTTGCCAAGAGTTACTGTGAAGAAATTTTAGACACTTCCTGAGGTGAAGAATGAGATTGTGGATGCATTGGCACTTTCTCTTCGATGTCATATCACTTCTTTGTACAGCAAAGTCATTGGCTCAAAATGATTATTGCACCACAAGATTTAGAGGCAATTTGATCGGAAACCTGTTACCATATATTAAACAGATCTAGTTAGGAGATTGTTTGTTAGATGCAACTAATAATTAATAAAGAACTATTCGGTGACTAACTAGCGGGTTTTTCTAAAGCAGAGACATATTGTGCAAGAATACACTTGACTTTGGTCTTCTAAGATGTGTAAATTCTAAGAAGGATTCAAAAATCATGATTAAAGTACACTCAAATATTTGTGGACATCACGGGAATGGATATGTTCTAGCAAAGAAGATACTTCTAGAAGGTTATTATTGGCTTACTATGGAACCGAATTCCATATGATTTTTTCGAAAATGTCATGAATGCCATATGTACAGTGATTTGATATATTCTCATCCGTTTGAGTTGCATGTGATGTCTGCTCCATGGCGTTTTGTGTCATGGGGAATGTATGTGATTAGACCAATAAAACCTAAAGCATCGAATGGTCATAGGTTCATCCTGGTGTCCATTCATTATTTTACTAAGTGGTAGAAGCAGTAACTTTCGAGTCAGTGACCAAGAAGGTTGTGGTGGATTTCATTCATTTCAACATCATCTATCTAGTCAGTATTCCAAAGGTAATTGTTATCGATAATGCTGAAAATCTCAACAGTCATTTAATGCAAGAGGTATGACATCAATTTAAGATTGAACATCAAAATTCGTCTTCATATCTCCCAAAATCAAATTGTGTTGTAGAAGCTGCTAACAAAAATATAAAAGATACATCGTGAAATGGTGCAAGGTTCTCAACAATGGCATGAAAAGTTGCTTTTTGCTTTGTTGGGTTTTCCCACTATAGTTTGTACGTCAGTGGGTGCCACTCCCTATTCTCTAGTATATGGGACTGAGGCAGTTATACCTGCAGAGGTTGAGAGTCCATCCATATAGATTTTTTTTGAGGCTGAAATTGATGATGATGTGTGGATCGGAAAAGGATCGGAACAATTAAGTTTGACTGATGAGAAACAATTGACACTACTATTCCATGTATAATTGTAGCAGAAAAGAATGGCACGAGCATCCGCACAAAAACGGTTGCACCAAGAATGTTATACGAGGGTTACGTAGTATTGTGACACATTCTGTCACACCAGGTCGAAGTAAAGGAAAATCTTCTCCAAATTGGATAGGACCATTAATTGTTAAGAAGGAATTATCCAATGGTGCTCTATTACTCGCAGATATAGAGGAACAAAAATGACAGAATGCGTAATCAAATATGAAGCTCTGACAATTTTTATCTTATATATGATTTGTTTTTTTGTAGTAGAAACCCTCATGTTTGCGACCCTTTGACATTTCAAAGGTGATGAAATGAAAATAATGGTTGTGTGTCTAATTTATTAAGTCCCCTGTTGGTCACCTTGTTGAGATTGAGATTAGTTCTTTGGTTCTTCTGCTTCCTTTGATTTTCCATATCAAAAAAATAAAAATAAAAAGATAAAAGAAAAAAAAGTAGAGATTTTTGCTGACGTGCTGAACTACGTTTGAACTTATTCGGGTTTAAGAAGCTTTTAAAAAAAAAGGGACAAAGATACGTATGAAGCCTAAGTGGTAGCGTTGGGTCAAACAATAAAATATTCGAAATTGCATATTGCAAAAGACTACGAAAAAAGTCTTCTTTTATTTTAGTTTTAGTCTCTTGTATCCAAGAAGCTTAAAACAAACCCACCATGTAAAGTCTTTTAACACTATTCATGCTTTCTTCCCTTTATAAAAATCGTTGTTGTTTCAATCAAAGAAGGACCTTTGGATCAACTTTAGAAAGTTGAAAATAATTAGTATGCTAAGGGTACGACTGAGGACACCGTACACCTTTTTATGAAGAAAAATCAGATTCTTATTGGTGAAGGACACCGTACGGCGAAGGTAAGTTTTGAAAATAAAAACAAAATAAAATTTAGCGTCTTATGGCTAAAACACTTATTGGGCATCATTAGCGAATGTGAGTGATAGAGAAATATAAAGAGAGAGTTTTAGTGGTGAAAAACTAATGGGCACCTGAGGTGAAATTAGTTGAAGGAATCAAATGAAAGATTTTTAGTTACAAAACCTTGTGGACATCATACGATGAATATGGATTAATTACTTTTTACTTCGGTCAAATGTTGGGATTCCACATAAAGATTGGATTAATAAATGGTTGATGAATAGATTTGATGGGAAAAATTTGGTAATCAATTCAAATTGCATGTCATGATTAGTAGAGTCGTCTACCACAATAAGATAAGTTTTTATTTCTTCCTTTTTCTAAAAGAGAGTCTTTATTGAATCATTTTCTATATTGGCGTATCATAGTTTATTAGTTTCTTCCATTCTCATCATTTGTGTGATATGTCATGAGTCGAGGTGGTGTCAATAACTTAGGGAAGGATTTTTTAAGAACTCATTTATCAATATCTAGATTGTACAAGGAAAAGCGTCAGACCAATGAGTTATCATTATCGGCGCGTTAGGTAGTGGAGTAAGAAAATCCCACATTACATGAGGATCTAAACAAGAATGTCGTAAAATAAAGAGATATAGAGTTAAGTCCCTCAAAAGTAAGAAAAATTTAGGAGAAAAACTACAGTTAATCAATAATGAGTACTTACCAGTTTGAAATAAGTAAAACAGACAAGTGGTGAAGAAAACCTTGTCAAAAGGTTGAACCATAAACAAACAACCATATTTTTAAACTCATAAATTTTGTTTGATGAAGCAGGGATACAAGTTCTTTAAAGATATAAGATCCAAAAAATCTAGATGTTCAATTTAGTCTACAAGAGCAAAATAGCAACATTGCAATAATGGTTTGTGGATCCCAATTGTATCAAAATTTATCAATATATATCAAATTAACAATTAACTGTGAGATTGAATCTAATTTCTTGAATGTTTCGTAAATAATTTGGATAATACTCACAGAAATATAAAAATATAAAATTATTGTCCAGACAGGGGAAAATGTTTTTTTTGTATTCTTAGTCTACTGAACGTTTTATAGCATAAACCTCATAGATAATGAGATTAACAGGACCCACATAGATAATGGACTAGCAGGACACTATTTGCAAGACTATCATCAATAATAGAATTAGCAAAAAAACTACTATAATATGGACCCTCTAGGATAATGAGACTACCAGGACCCTCCTGGTTAATGAGATTAAAGACTCTGCTGGATAATTGTATTAGTAGGAACCTCCTATATAATAGGACTCGAAGGACCCTTTTAGATAATGGTATTAGCAGGACCCTCTTGAATAATGGGACTAGCAAAACCCTCATGATAATGGGACTAGCAGGAACCTACTAGATTATGGGATTAGCAGGATCCTCATGGATAATGGTATAAGTATGACCCTCCAAGATAATAGGACTAGCAAGACCCTCCTAGATAATGGCGAGATAGTTAAGAAACGCCTGTCATTAATGAGGGACTGAGCAGCCCTCTAGATAATGGGATTAACAGGACCTTCTTAGATAGTGGGACTAGTAGGACCCTCATAGATAATGGGACTTGCAGGACCCTCTTGGATAATGGGATTAGCAAGACTCGCCAGGCTAATGGAATTACGAGGACCTTCCTAGATAATGGGATTATCATGATCTCCTGGATAATGGGATTAGCAGAACCCTCAATGATAAATGGGATTAACAGAACTCTCCTGGTTATGGGACTAGCAGAACCCTCCTGAATAATGATACTAGCTAGACACTCCTGGATAATGGGACTAGTGGGACCGTTCGGAATAATGGGACTAGAAGGACCCTCCTGGATAATGGGATTAATAAACTCTGCTGGATAATGGGATTTACAAGACCCTCATTGATAATGAGATTAGAAGGACCTATGGACAAGGGGATTAGCAAGACCTTCCGGGACAATGAGACTAGACTAACATAATCTAATTTAATAGGTTCATCGCGAGAAATGGAGTTGGTTTAAACACACATAAGCCCTCTGAAGAGTACATTACAACAAAGCCTTTGTCTACCAAAGTCAGGATTCAAAGGGAAGCACCATCTTTTATATCTCTAAAAAAAAATTCTTTTATATAAATTTGGGAAACTTTTTGTGTTTCTTTGTTTATTTAATTGTAGCAATCCAGATAGAATGAGGTCAATCCATGCTTCAAGCTCGAGATTTTATTTGAATAAAAAGTCTTATTTTTAAGTTCATTTTCAATCAAAGAAGCATGCGCTCATCCTAAAAGCACAATCATTATCTAAGTACGATTAAAAGGAACCTACATTTAGGAATTAACCTTTGAACTCACTCAAGATGAAAATTAATATCTCGAAACATGAATGACATGAATACCAGACACAATATTTGGGAGAAGCTACGTAGATAGGATCTTGTACTTGTATTTTCTATTAATTTTAAGTCTTCCATTTTTCATGTAAAATAGGAGATGCAAACTGGAGCCTCGAGGGGACCTCACTTGACTTCCAACTCATCATTTTATGTCCTTGAACTACACGTGACCTGATTCCCTTATAACCCCGGATATGTAGGTTGTCAAAAACTAGGACTCAATCGCATAATTCCTTTCCGAATAAGAGGTCGGTCAAATAAATGTTACGTTGTATACTTCTTTGTCTGGAAACTCTTTGAGTTTCCAGTCAAAGAGGGGCAAACTGTAGACACATAATATTTGACTGAATCTAAAATTTTACATGATTTTTAGACCTAAAATATTTTCATAAAAATAAATTAAATATTTTGACTTTCTCTTCATTTATTTATGTTTATTTTACGGGATTTGGAAAACATCAAATTACGATCACTTAATTAAGGTATTTTTTATTTTTTCCCCCCCACCATTGTTTTAACCCCCAAGGAATGAAAGATTACAAAAAATCTATATTCCTTTATACCAATTCAAGTTTTCTACTAAATAACCCCCTAGTCATTACTTTATTTGTTTTTTTAGCTTATTTCACTTTTTTCTTAGACGTAGATTTCTTCTATACATTCACCGTTGAACCCCCCCCCCCTAGTTTTATAATTTAATTTATATGTGGCTTCTGTTGTATTCTTTTAAAAGTAAAATACAACTAGAACTAAAATAAAATAAAAGGAAAAAATAAAATTAAAAAATAAAACCTACATAATCTAACAAACGTAACCCACTCCACGACACAAATTTGCACTAAAGCACAACAAACACGCACATAGGAAAATACAAAAGAAAAAAAAACATTTTTATTCTTTTCAAACAAAAAAAACCCTTTCCTATATTAACTAGACTACTACTACAAATAACACTCCTATATCCACTAACCTACCCATACACATACTCCCACTCCCACTCCCACTCCCCCACGTTGTCCTCAACTAAATTCCCACTACCCACTCCTATATCCACCAGACTACTACTACAAATACTACAAAAAATCAGCAAGGAGGAGGGATACAAAGTGTAAAAAAAATAAGAGAGAAATAGGAAGAAAAAACTAGTTTTTTTAAGTTAAGTTTAGAGTTTAAGGTTACTTTCGTGGTTCTAAGTTCGTGGATCTTAAAGTTTGCCTTGCTAAATTTTGGACATCAATAGAGGTCCTCTTCATCGTTTAGTCAAAAACAATTAAAAGGTGCGCTCTTGCCATAAGTTGTCTATTTTATTTTATTTTATTGGAAAAAAGTTTATCTGAACGATATGATTGATTTTTTAGATTCATGAAAAGACATGTATCCCATGAAGTTCTGGATTTTTCTTAAACAAAGTTCATTGCGTTAGCCTCATGTTATTTTCCCCCCGGTAATTTAAGGAGACATAAGGATATTTTGTTGGCGATAACTAGATGATAATGTCATGTATTTAATGGCGTGCTCATGTTTTATTGCTTAGATATTTGACTATTAGTCGAAGCGATTAGGAGATAGTATTAGGTTCTCAAGAACTAATTGAGCTATCTTGTGACCTTTTTAGATGGAATTAAAAGTCTTAACGATCCTATTTCGTGAAAAGAGTAAAAGAGCATATGAGATTAAGATTTCTTCTTGACAAAAGATAAAAATTTAATAACAATAAACAAAATAAAAAAAAAAAACAAGAAAAGAAGGTAAAAAACACGGAGAGAAGCCGAAGAAGAAGAAAAGAAAAAGATTAGGAAAAAAGAAACCACGTGCAAATATATATGAAAAGGCGATAAAACAATAAAGGACAAAGGAAACGTACGAAAATAAAAATGAACATAAAAATATAAATAAGTAACCAAATGCAGAAGAAACGGAAAGAAGAAGAAAAATAAAATAAAGATAGATATTAAAAAAAGGAAAAAGTACTAATTAAATAAAATAATATAAAGGGAACTTGAAAAAAAATTACTGTAAAACGTGAAAAGAATTAAATCACAAAGTAAAATAAAAATTATAAAAAAAGAGAATGTTAATACAAATGTACATAAAAGAAAAATAAAATAAGGGTAGAAACAAAACGTAGAAAAATATAGAAAAAATTTAAAAATAAATAAATAAAAATGCATGAAGATAGACAAATCTTATGTGAAAAAAATAAAATAAAATATAACAAGGGAAAATAAAAAACATACAGAACAAACATATACGAAAACAAATTATTTTCCAGAAATTGAAACATAAAAAATGAAAAGAAATTATTTTTCCAGGTTATGTGAAATTTTTGAAGAATTTCTTCTAAAAAAAAAAAAATAATAATCCAACTGAGCAAAAGAAATCCTAAAATTATTCGAACTTTAAAAGCCTCATTCATACATAAATCTTAATTCTAATAATTAAATGCATTTATTTATTTTTATCTATAATAATATAACAAAAAATACTAATACATGCGAAAAGAGGGAAAAGGAAAGGACGTTTCATGATTCAAATTTGTAAATATCCATCTTTTAATTTTATTTTAGTTAGTTTTAATAGACAGATGTGTTCAAAAATCAATATCCAAAATTAATTTAAGTCATATACAGTCAATAAATCGATCATGCTAGAACCACGGGACTCGAGGGATGCCTAACATCTTCCTCTCGGTCAACAGAATTCCTTATCCAATCTCTATTTTTGTAATACCTCGGAAACTAATAGACCATACTAGAACCACAAGCTAGTGTTCTAAGTTGTGTTTGTTAAGAAATAGCTTCGTGGATGAGACTTCACGTATTTAGAATGATGATTTAAATGGTTGAAAATCAAGGTATGTATTACAGCTAGTAGACTATATGAATTTTAGGAAGTTTTTGGTGCATGGGAAGGGCAACCACCAAGGCAAAAGGGCAAGCCTTAGCCAAAGGACCAACGCTTCTCCACCTTTGTAGCTAAATGCCCAAGGTTCACGACCACGTTCTTGACTAGTGGTCTAAACCACAGTCCCTGAAAGGTTCCTTGAAGATGCTTTAGACACTTGGGAGGTCAGGAAAACTGTCCAAGACACTTCCCTAAGCTCACGCGGCACTTCACGCCGTTGGCTTGACCATGGACCGTCAAAGAGCCCGTGAAGGTGCCTTAGTGTTTTAAGGTGGTTAAGGGCCAAAAAGTATTGGAGAATACTGGTCCATTGACCATGGGAAACACCACAGACTTTGGTGACATTCACGGACCGTCAAAGTGGCCGTGGTGCTTGGGACGACACTTCCAAGTTGAGGGACAAATAGGTAAATTCTTATACGACTATGTTTAAGTGAGGGTCATTTGGGGTGTATTTAATTGACTTATTTAGATTATTTTAAGCATTTCAAAATTAGTTTTAGTTACTTTACATTAGAGTCAATTAAAAATCCAAATCACTTCTCTCCCAAATAATTCTCTGTCTAAGGAGAACCTTTGAGGAGGAAGCTAGATTTAAAGCTAAGATCAAGATAAGAGGCTCTATTGCTTAAGGTTTGTGCTAGGTCTTTGTTTAAGGTATGTTAAACTATTCATCTATGGGTTTTTTTACTATAGAGTCCCCTAGAATGTTCCCTATTTTGTATCGAAGAACCCCAACGAAGGTAGGGTAAACTTGATTTTGTGTGGGTATGATTTCAAAAGGTTGGATACTACTCCTTTGTGTCTAATTTAGTGTTTTTAATAATATTGTGAGGAATTTATGTGAATTCCTTGATTTATCCTAATTTTTAATATATGTGAGCTTAGGTCGTTTGATAAGGGATTAATAATTCTTGATTGATCCTATTGGATTGTTGTCACGCATGGGACTTAATAAAGATAAGTGATGTGATATCGTGAATTGACTAGACATATATATGTATATAAGAAATGTGAATTTATATGATTAGAATTGGAACATTTAACGAATTATTCTTAGGATTAGCTATGCCTAATGCTTGTGAGTAATATTTAATATAGACTAGTATGATGATGGTGTAGTAAAGCTAGAATGTAGGGATTGAGATCATAAAGTTGATCATTAGGTATTAAAGAGTTAGTCTATTATAATTACTTATCTTGCATACATGTAGAATATGAAGTGTTAATCACCTAAAAGGAATCATGCTTGTTAGAATAGAATAACTTGAGGTTGAATCTTATGATTCCTTCATGGATAGTTGAATTATGTAGCTTGGGATGGAAGATATCATGGTAGCTTGATGTAGTAGATATCATGGTAGCTTGGGATGGTGGACCTCATGGAAGCTTGGGATTGAGGAATTACGCTCTCCTAAGGTTAGCTTGAACTAGATTTGATAGGGTGCTTTGAAAAGTAGCTTGCATTAGTATAGGCATGGTAAACGAGGATTCAGGATCAATACTCTCCTAGGGATAGATTGAAGTAACATTGTTCTAATGCATTTATGATAGCTTTATTTGGTAAAGCCTACACCTTTTCATGGTAGCTTAAGATTGAGACATTATACTTTCCTAAGGATAGCTTAGGGTTGACGATTTCTACTACTCTAAGGATAGTTCATATTAATGAGTGGTTGCATGATGGCTAGGTTTGTATACTTGTAACCTTCCTATGATATCTTTGATTGTATTATATGACGTTTTCCATGATAGTTAGGTCTAGCATGGTAGTACGCTATTCTTTGAAAGAAGAGAATAAATGATAGTTCACATTGAGTAAGTAAGCCTAAAGGAGTACTTAGTGTGAATGGTTGTATGAGATGCCAGTCCAAATTATGGAAAACAATTATGACTTGAATTCTACCTCGGAAGTTTGCTCTTAGGTTGATTGTTATGCATCCAGCTTTATTGTTGATGCAGTTGCCTCTTCAGTCGATATTATTGGCTAAGGTTGATAATTCCTTTTTTAAGGTGAAGGTAGGTCTATAGTGGACACTCGGAAATGGTTAAATTTGAATAGGGTTAGTTCTAGATATGTTTAGTGTATGGGGTTTACTATGGGATGCCACCCAAAACATGTATTTCACAAGTGTGTCTTAAGGGTAGGGAAGGGTGTGTAGTGCTCTCTACTGACATGGACAACCTAGGGTCTAATAGGAGGGTGGGACTATGAAATGAAGACCTAGAAGAAAAGTAATTAGCTTAGGTAGTATTAGGGATGCTACGGTGATGTGCACAGTATATTTCGAGGTGGGGGATTATGAAGTTGTTCACTTGAATAGAAATACTAAGGGTTGAGTAAGGTGACACTTATGTATGGTTTGTCTTGACTTTTTGATATATGATAGTTATCTCATGCATTATGTTGGTGTCTTAGGATTATGTTTTATCTTGAGTTAAACCATTTTGAAAATGTTTTAGGGTTGCTATGGCTAGATGTCCACTTACTACTTTTTGTAAACTAGACATGTTGCCTATCTAAAACCAAGTGTAAGGTTGGAGCTTCGAGTTGCGATGGAGGCATAGAGTTTCAAGGGCTTAGAAGAGTTAAGACTTATGGCGAGTCCTCATATTTTCGAAGGAACGATATCTACTTTATCTTTACGTCAATTTACTTCTATTTTTTAAGAAATTATATTGGATGTCCAAGGAATTTTTTCTGTTTTCTTAGATGGTTTGAGACAATGGATGTTAGAAATAATTCCAATTTTAGGAAAAAACTTTTTGACTTCTTACATTAAAGCAAGTGTTAAGCTCTACAATTTTTCTCTGATTTTAATGTTGTAAGTATGCTAAGGGCTTATATGCAACCCTTTGGGGTCAATTACGCCATGTCACCATTAGGGGGTGCTGCTCAAGGCATGACAAAACTTGACACAAGAGCAATAAGGTTTTGGGGAAGAAAATTTTACGGATGTCTCAAAACCAGATTCTAGTAGGGTCTTATTCATCGGTGTATGTCATGACAAATCTATGAGTAAGAGGATAGGGATGCTAGAAAAGGCTCACTTTCACTTGTTCATTCTCTTATACGTCCAAGTTATCTTAGTAAGTCCTTCTCTAATGTTTGCTATGAAAATTCAAGGTTATGGATAACTTCTTAGGGTGAAGCTAGGATGATGGAAGGACGAGAAAGCAAAACAATGGGCGATCAAGAGATTACTCCCCAAGTATCAAAATTCAAGTTCCTCCTCAAGTTCTCAAAAGAACCACCAAATTGGGAATGTCAGGTCTAGCAGGAGTTAGCGTTCTATGTTATTGTTTTGCTCAAGCCTGACGACCCAACCCAATATAGATATGGTGATTCCTCCAAACCCTATTGTTGGTAATGTGGTTTCTATAGGATTAGGAGTTCAGGGATTGAAAACTCCAGATTTAGGGCCCTCCAAGGTGGCGGGAGTATCCAAATGGGGTTCATAAATGAAGTGTAATAAGACACTTGCATCAATGAGGGTACTTATAGCTAAAAATAGGAGTTATCGCTTATCAATAGAAAGATTTTTTCCCAAATTCTTTATGAGTAATGAAAAAGATGCTAGAGTCGCTAGAGGCGGGGGTCCTAAGAGTGGAGAAGATTTTAAGCCGGTCTTTCTTGATAGGGTTTTTTCTTTTCTGATGAGATGAGGAGATTATGTTGGAGGCAGGAATTCATAAATCTTAATCAAGGACAACATGAGTGTCAGTGAGTATGCATTGAATTCACTCTTTTGTCTAAGTATTGCTCTATATTTAGTAGCATGTCAAGGGACGTGATATATAAGTTCTTGACGGGGGTTTTGTCCAAACTTGTAGAAGGAGAAATGACATATGGCAATTGCTGTTGATGATATGGATATATCACGCCTCATGGTATTTTCCCAAAAAATAGAGGAGTAAAAAATAATTAAAAAGAAATCGAGGGAAAAAATAGGTCTAGGGTGGAAAATGACTAGACCGATGCACATGGTCGTTCTAAGAATAAACAAATATTTTCCGGGGAAGTATATTTTAATGATCCTATGTATAAGGATAATAGGGTGTCTACCCCTAACGAACAAGGAAAAATGAGTCCCTATGGCCCACTTGTTCTAGGTGTTCTAATATGAATGAGGGTAAATGTTTGGCCGGTAGATATGGTTGCTATGGGTGAGGTGAAAGTGGCCACATGAAGAGTGATTTTCCTAAGGCAAATTCTATTATAAGGGAGGGTAATAAAGTTTACCCTAGTGGTCCGGATGATGGTTCTCAAAATAAGAATAGGTTCTATGCTCTCAGATCTAGAGAATATCAATAGTGATCTCCTCACGTCCCTTTCAAATATGTGGTTCTTGTATGTTATAGGAAATTTTCACATTTCATATCTTTTATGACTTGATGTGATGGTCTTGATGCTGTCCTTGGTGTAATTGATGTTTAGAAAAACATGAGTGGGATCACTCCCAAGGGGGGGATAGTGTGCCGATTCCATATTCTTTACATGATTATGTGTCGCTATAATCTATTTATGTATGCTTATGAAGTTGTGAAGGTCTTGTTAAAATGGACTTCATTGCGTTGTGTTTCGTCTAATTGTAGCATCTTGTGCCAAGGTGCATTTTTAGGATCCATGAATATATGTTGAGCATGTTGTAGATTGGAGATGTTAGTTCCTCCTTGTAAATGAGTAACATGTTTCTTACATGCATTTTGAGTTGCATTAGGTATGTGTAGCTTGGAATAAAAGTTTCCTTGTTTGGGTGTGTGCATTTAGAAGTAATGCATACATGATGGGCTTCTAGTCTAAAGTTGATTCCGTAAGAAGTGTAGGAAGGTTTAATGCGAGTAACAAATGTTTCCTCAAGGGGGGGAGACATTTGTAACACCTCAATAATATAAACCAAACTAGAGCCCAAAAAGCTCGGTTCTATATGTTGGTTGAGAATGTCTAGATGAGACTTTACCTGTTTGGGATGATGAGGATAAATATTTTAGATTCAATGTATATATTAGACCTAGTAGCCTATATGAATTTTAGGAGGTTGGTGGTGCATAGGAAGGGAAACCACGAAGGAAAAACGGAAAGCCTAAGCCAAAGGGCCAAGGCTGCCCCACCTTGGTAGCTACTAACTAAGGTTCACGACCACACACTGTCATTATCGGGGATCACCCCCTAATCGTAACTGGCGTATTCATCATCTTAGAGGACTAAAACAATCCCTTAGCATACATCATCGCATTTCTAGGTCAATAAAAATACGAAAAATTTAAAATTTTACATATGAAGAGCATAGACTTCTCATATATAGAATATAGTATACATCGTCTCACACATAATCATCTTATATAGGAGTACAAGAATTGGGACATAGCAATAGATTTAAAACTTTACACTAAGTCTTCATAAGGGAATAACACACATTAGTCTTTAGCAATAAAGGAATATTGAAATTGACAATATCTTTAGGACTATCCAAATGACAGAAAAATAGGAGTAAGGCTTCATCCTCGGACTTGAGGATTCACCAACTTCGGAATCTATCCAAGTTTCTTGAAATTTGGCCTTGAAACTTTTCAATGGCCCAAACCTGTATTATTGTGTAAATATAGAGAATATGGGTTAGTAGAAGCCACATGTACTAAGTATGAAGACATATGCAATTAAACCATTTAGAAACATGCTAAAAAGGACATTTGGTTTATAAAAGCATAATAAGTTAACTTAAAAGCCTTTATGAACATTCCAACATTATATCCAAGTTCATCAAATAGAAACAATAAGACATTTTTAAATTACATGTTCATGAGCAACATCATAGTAAATCTATAGCAAACATTTATTCAATAATTATAAGGGACCTTACGGTTATCACATAATTCCAATTCGAGTCAACAAGTCCAATGTATATGAATCCCCATAACCCCACATAAGCTAAGTAAACTATCAAAGAGACCATAAGCATTTCATTTACACCATACAACCTCATAACAAGTGTACATAATCTCATGCATAGAAACAATAAGACATTTCTAAATTACATGTTCATGAGCAACATCATAGTAAAGCTATAAGCAACATTTCATCAATACATTATAAGACCTTACCCATAATTCCAATTCGAGTCAACAAGTCCAATGTATATGAAGCCCCATAACCCCACATAAGCTAAGTCAACTATCAAAGAGACCATAAGCATTTCATTTACACCATACAACCTCATAACAAGTGTACATAATCTCATGCATAGAAATCTAGACCAACAACATGTATATCAAGTGAATGTCACATCATATGTGACCAATATTATATAGAATCAACATTAAGAATTTTTTTAGTAACATATATGCATAAAGAAAAAAATCCTAAGAATCCTCTCAAGGTACACATGTGCAATGCATAGGTAAAGACCTATTTCCTTACCTATACTAGTGCACCTCTCAAGTCATCCTAGTTGTTATGTATCTTTTTACTTTCATTAATTCATTTTATTTTTTGGTAACATCACCATAATCGATAACAGACTATTTGACCTAAACATGGAATTCACTGTCAACCCCTCACACCTGAAGGAGGGCATCCTACTTGCGAAGGTAGGACATATACATCATAATAGCGTCTACGTGGATACACTAGCTAGGTTTTCCTATGGGGAACATAGTTAAGGAACTAGTAGATTATTTCTAGAAACTCTCTTTATGACAATTTGCATTGTAGTTTGCATCTCATAAGACACTTGGTGAACCTACCTTCTTCACAAGAAGGGACACCTCTCATTCTCAAGTTCAATCGTTGCTAAGTTACCTTTTCCCTTTTTAAAGTATCTTAGAGTTTTTCTTAACATTAGTTTATATCATAGGTCTTAGGATAATAACCCCATGTATAACATGATCATAACTCTTAGGTTCTATAATGGGAACTTCCTTTCATCACAACCCAACATTAAGTTGAGAACCATTATATATATCATTGGTAAATAGATGCACATAGGAATCACCGTCAAATCCCTCAGTGAGTAAACACCAATATCATCTAAAATTAATAACATGATAACATTGCTATCATATTCACAGTATCGTCATCAACCTATCATACTTACATATTCATACTTCAATTGAATCAACAACATCAAGAATAGACCAACAATTGAAGTAATGTATTCCTGATCTTGAAAGTCTTACCAATGGCTTAGAAGAATCTCATCCAATATTTTATCCTAAATTAAATGATTCTTGACCAACAATTCAATAACCATAATCATATAATAGTAAACTATACAAGCATGCATTCAATTATATCTCCCTCCATCACAAACCAACCTAGTCACAAGTTATTGTTAGGAGAGGATGAGGATTCATGGGTCTTTATAGAGATATTGGCAAAATATTTAAGGGATACATCAATAAAAACATAAATATACATAATTCATCAATAATAATCAATTAATACTACACAATTTCATGATATAGAAAGTAGACCCACGAAATTGGATGAAAACAAGGTTTTTGAAGAACACTGATATCAAATATTTGAAGAGCCTCTTGGGAAAAAGAGTCCCAAAGTGAAAACTTAACAACCCCTTGAGAATACTTTATAATGTGAACAAATAGTATATCAAGTAGATTTATATTGAATCCATAGGAAAATCTTGAATGTTTTTTTTTCAATGTGGGGTCACTTGGGGGTGGGTAGGGAGAGAATCTAGAGATAAGGGAGGTATTGGGTTTCAAGATTTATGATGTTTTAGGTTAGTTATTAACTTAGGACCCTTTTATAATCCCAAAACTAAAGTATCATACTGTCCCTAAGGGTAGTTAATTCATTACTTAATTAAACTACCAACCCTATTAATTTGATATTTATTGAGGAAGTGAGATTGGATTTAGGAAGTGAGATTGGATGTCAATAGACGAGTGAGTCCGTCGATGGCATGTATCTCAATCCATGGACCATACTGGTAAAAAAGGTTTGGCGAGTAAGAGGCTTGGTTTTGCGGTGGATTTTGGGGAACTTGATATGTTTGGACCGACGGCCACAAAAGATTTGAAGCGTAGTTTACTCGACGATCGTCGTCCATCTCGTGGATGCACATTATCTTTTGACAAATTTTAGGCAATGTTTGGGGTCCTCTCGAGGGCGCGCCTAGAAGGTCATTGGGGAGTCGTATCGAGAAAATTCGACCTAACACCGAAGCCTTAAGGTTTACTCTAAGACTTTTTAAAAATTTGCTTTGATAGACTCTTCAAGCCCCTTGATTGAAACACCTTAAGCACACTAGGTCACTTCACTAGTCGCGGACGTCGTGATCCTTTCTTGACATTAGGATTTTAACATTAACTAGTAAGTTAATTACATTTATTTGGGTGGGAAAAACTGTTTTAAGCCTTAAGACACTAGTGAGACTATAGCCTAGGTCCTTAAAATTTCCGAGGTGTACTGTACCAATCACGGACTAGGCTGGTTGTAGATAACGTTGGTGAACGGGGTCCTCAAAAAATGACTTAGTTTGCGACGGTTAGGAGAATAGTTGTCCAAGACACTTCCCCAAGGTCAGGAGCAAACTTCAAAGCCGTTATTCTTGACCTGGAAACAGTCAAAAGTGCATTGTGATGGTGGCTTAGAGTTTTAGGGTGGTTGCTTGAGGGCCAAAAGGGTTTTGAGGGCTACTTTATGGAACAAGGGAACCAGCACAGACCTTGTGCCTTTCAGTACCGTTCCAAGTGTGTTTGGTGCCTGGAAGGGACAACCAAGTTGAGGGACAATGTAGGTAAATTGTTATGAGAAAGGGTTAAGTGGGCATCGTTTGGGGTTGCTTTAATTGCTCTATATTGACTATTTTAAGTTTTAACCATTAGTTTTAAGTGAATTAACATTAGGAATCAAATTATTAAAAAAAATCCCCAAACAAACCAGTTGTCTCTCAATTATTTCTCTCTCATAATAAGAAACCTACATTGACGCAAGTTAGGTGTTTCCGCGAAAGTCAAGATTCAAATCTTCATGGCTTAAGGAATGTGCCAGAGCTTTGTTTAATCATCGATTGGGTTCTTCTAACAGATATATTTCACTAGAATTTCACACTATTGTGAAGAAGAAACCCCAATGAAGGTAGGTTAATTCAAATGCATGGGTTTTAGGTGGGTATGATTCAAATGTTGGATACTACTTCATATATGATTAATTAGGGTAATTTCATTGATCTATAGAATTATGTGAATTCCTTGATTACTAAGTTTTAACGTGTGGGTTAGTCTTTTGATGAGGGATGATGGTTCTCGATAGATCCTTTTGGATTCTTGCAATGCCATGAATTAATAAAATAATAAGTGATGTGATATCATCAGCTTAACTAGAAATATGTATGTATGATAGGGAATATTACTTGATACGGTTAGAAATTGGATTGATAAAATTATGTAGGGATTAGATATGTCTAATGTGTGTGACTAGTATGTTTTTTTTTTTTTTAATTTGATTAGACTAGTATGATGATGTGTGTTAATACTAAATCGTGAATATAGGGCTTGAGGTTCATAATTGTTATCATTTAGGTCATTAAAGAGTACGTTATTATGATTAGTTACTTGACTATTTTGCAGAAATGTGAAATGTTAATCACCTAAAATTGTATATGATTGTCTAAGAATAAAATTTAAACTTAGGCTGATTTTATGATTCATCATGGATTGTTGTTGAATTATGTTGGTTGAGATGGTAGATTCATGGCAGATGAGATGGTTTAGATCTCAGTTAGCTTGGCATGGTGAGATCTCATCGGTACGCTTGGGATTGGAATTTCTCTATCCTAGGTTTTAGATTGAACAAGCCATTGATAAGGTGCTTTCATGGTAGCTTCATTAGTATTTTAGAAGGGATGGAGGATCGGTACGCTACTAGGGGTTTAGCTTGAAGTATCTTGGTTAGAATGCACTTCATAATAGCTTTTATTTGGTTTTAGGCCAAAGATATTGTCATGGTAGGTTTGATTGACCAGACATTATATTCTCTTAAGAATAGCTTAGGTTTGGGGATTTCTACTCCACTAAGGATATCATGCATCTTAATGAATGGTTGTGATGGCTAGGTTGGTATACTTGTAACCTTCTTATGATAGCTATGATTGTATGATATGATATTTTCCATGGTAGTCAGCTCTAGCATGGAAGTATGCTATTCTTTGATAGAATAGAATAAAAGATAGTTACCATTGAGTAAGTTAGCCTAAAGGAGTACATAGTGTGAATGGAGTATCGGATCCCAATCATACAAGGAACAAGTATGACTTGAAGGTACTTATTAAGTGTCTTCTTAGGTGATGTTTGCTTAGCTTGGATAGTTGCTATAGTTCCTTGTATGATATGATTGACTTATGTTGAAAGTCCTTTGTAAATACGAATTAGGTCTATAGTGATACCTAGAAATGGTAAATATTAATAGGGTGACTTCTAGATGTTTTTATCGTGTCTAGTATTATGGGATGCCCCAGATGCACTGTGAAAGTGTGTCTTAATGTTACTTAGGGGTGTACTAATATTATGACATGAAAACCTAAGTTTTAAATAGGAGGGTGGACTATGATAAATAATGAGCAAGAAGATGTACTTAGCTTAGGTAGTATTATGGAATGTTACCTCAGCCTTGCACAAGTATGCTTGGAGGTGGCTTATGAAATGATTCACTTGAATATCAAAGACAAAGGGTTGAAGTATGAACTTATGTATATCTTTTGTTTACTTGTTATATTATGATACTTATCTTAAGATAGTGATGTTGTCTCTTATGATCATGTATTATGTTGAATAACCATTTTAAGATGTTTTATGTTTGTATGTTAGCTTCATACTTAGTACCCTTTCGTACTAACACATATTGCCTACATTCTAACCAAATGTAGGGTTGTAGGCTTGAGTTACTATTTGAGGCTAGAGTTGTAAGGGCTTATAAGAGTTGAAGACTTTTTGTGAGTCCTCATAGTTACGAGGAGAACATCTACTTCAACTTTATGTCGTTTACTTCTATTTTTAAGACTTTATGTTGGCTCTGTCCAAAGACTTTTATTCATATTATTCTTAGATGGTTTGAGACAATGATGTTACAAAGACCTCCGCATTTATGAAATGCTTCTCGACTTTCTATTAAAAGAACATTTTAAATTCTCCAATTTTTCTATGATTTTATGTTATGAGTATGCTAAAGGTTTGTATGAGACCCCTTCGGGGTCAAGTATGACATATTTCGTCTAGGGATGCTCTTAGGGCGTAGCAATTTTTGCAGACCAAACAAAATAAAGGGTCAATTTTTCTTTTGATTAGGGATTTAGATAAGGTGACTTGGAATACTAAAACTCAATGCAAAGTGGCGACTCAAAATAAATAAAATACTCCCATTTCAAAATTTCACTTTAACTGGAGAAACTCCTTTCTTTCAAAATCTAAACATCAAAAAAAAAATTTAAAAATAGGGGGACCCGCCAATTCCATCAGTCTTGAATGTGACATCGGATGACTTAGAGTTGTTAGTTTCATATTTTTGAGTCTTTTTAGTATTTGAGGTCATATGTTGTTCAATTGTGAAAATTTAGCCTCAGTTTTTATTTTTTTCAATATTCATGGTTTGGTTTCTCTTATCGAAATTATCAGAGTTTTGTTGGACTCGCAGAATGATTTTAGGCCTAGGTGATGTCTTGGATGATTTATGAAGTCCCGAGCTTATTTTAGCCTTTTAGGCAATTGTTAGTGTCTTGTGGTTTTCAGGGATGTCGGGTCAAGAAGACCTTAAATTTGTGTTTTGACTGTTCCATTGAGTTTGGGACATCAAGTAAAATTTATTTAGATATCGGGTTTGTGTGTTGCTTCCAATTGCACATATAAGTGTATGTAGTTGAACATGTAGTATAGTGGCACTAAAAGATCTAGATTAATAAACCCAAAGGACTTATCAATTAAATTTTAAATAAATTAAACTAATCCTTATTATTTATAAACATATCCTTATTGTTTATTCAAGCATACCAAAAGAATTTACCTAGATAGAATGAAAGAATAAAAGTTGTATACTATTGATCGAGGAAATTCAAGAAATCTGCGTACCTAGAATTCATGCACACTATCTTTTTCTATGGACTTCAATTAGTTATGAATACCCGATTCACAATGTTGAATGTCTAATCATGATCTACCAACCTCTAATCGCCTACCACAATTGGTAGTCTAACTATGTCGTTGAGCGACAATAGACAAAACTAATTGCGGTGGATTAAGTTTCCATCTCTTTTTTATCAACCAAACAAGGTCTCTAGGAATATCCCTATCCTAGGTACATATTAACCTTAATTTCTAAAGAAGATCATGCCCTTTCTTCTAATGTTCTATCCTCCTATTCTTCTTTCAACTTCAATTTGGACAAGGAGTTTATTTCAATGGAGACCAATCATAAAATGCTAAATCAAGAACAAAAAAACCAATGTATGCAATAATCAACTACAATCCATAAAATTCAATACTAAAAAAATCATGAGTAAACACAACCCAAAAACAAGGGTCATTAGCTACTAATGCCTAAGAAAGAAATCGAAGAAAGAACCCTAAAAGTTATAAAGATTTTTTCCTACAAAAGTATGTCCCCTATCTAATAATTATTCTTATGGAAAGTAACTAACTCGGACTTCTAACTAGTTGTCAACCCCATGGCATAGAGGATCTTTTATGTTTCATTAATAAAATCTTGGGTTCTTCCTCAACTTTGGACCCATATAAAGTAGGGGGATTCATTCGTGTGAAGTCCCTCAAACGAGAGGCCATGATGCCAACATGTTGGTTTGATAACATTCCAGAAAACGTACTTATCTAGTGAAGAGTCTATTAAGTTTTAATAATAGGTATTGGGGTACATAGAATTCTAATGCACAATATTTAGTCAATATTGGGCATATTAGTGAAATTTAACTTTAGGGTTTAGACAAATCCTATGTATTAAAATATACTTTGATTTTAAAATTGCCCCAATTCACGCTTGTTTAGGAATGGTATAAACGTCATTATGACACTTACCTAAAATGCTTATTTCCTACTCATCAAATTAGGTGCGAGCAATCCCAAATGTCAGCCTAAGGGACCATAGCCACATGATCATTTAAATGATCATGTAGAGTAGCGGTGCCAGGATATAGTGAGGATCCTTGGGACAAACAAGAATGATCACTAACACATGTGCTAAACCGTCTATGGACAAGCCCAACCGAATTTGGTTGGGCGAGTTGTGGGGCAGGCCCGCTCACTAGGATAACCCAATGTGGGGGACTATCTTCCGTAACAACTCTATATCTAACTAAATTACCTAACTATCTAACTAACCTAGTTCTATAATAAACAAAATTAACTAACCAGTTCACACGACAACCTAAACCTAACCTGTGGACACTATCCTAGTAACTAATCAATAAACAGTCCTGTAACCTCTAACCTAGTAAGTCCAAAGGGGTGATTATGGTCGTAATTAATTAGGGGTACTTTTATTACTTACACTAAATAAGTGACTTAATTAATTAATTAGAAACTTATAATTAATTAAAAATCATGGGCATAGTCAAAATCCTTAGAAAATTTCCAGATTTGGGCTAAGTCCAAATGTTCTTCCTATTTTTAGTCCAGTTTAGGAGGTCATTGTTGGTAATCAGATTATGATTTGATTAATTAACTTAATTAGAATAATTTGAATATTCCCAATTTCCGTTCCGAAGAAAGACTTAGACTAACTTTTAATCACTAGAAAACCTACGACTAAAAACCTAACAAACGGGAGAAAAAACAAATCTCTTAGTGTGGCATTTTCATGCTATCTTACATATTTACATACCAAGTCACAAGGTGATCATGCGTAGATTCATTCACAGTAAGGTATGGGTTGTCTCTTTCTCTCTTGGATTCCTTTCTGACTCCAAGAGGCTTTCTAAATGTTTTTGACTTCAAGAAATGTAAACTAGTAGGGTGTTCCCAAATGAAACAATGTTGCATCATCCCTCGGGTTCTCCCTATTTCGCGATCCCGCTAATAGTATGTATAATGTAAATATCGAGCATGTTGTTGGTATGTTTCCTTAATATACCATTATTGTTTGTAGGTTTTTTTCATTTGATATGTCGAATGAGACTTTCGGGTATATCCATCTCATTAGAGTAGTAATTTACCTGAGATAGATAATGTCTAATTCCTAATGGTGGTTCGAGAAGATGAAATTTTTATGATGCTTTATGAAGTTTAGTTTTTACTGTTATAAGTTGGGTTTATTCATTTAAAATTGTTTTACTATAGAGGCGATCTAAAGGTTAATAATATGCCTGGCTAACAATGTGAGATTACTACAAATTGTATTCCAGAAAATAATTGACTTTTGGCCATTGATTTTATCAATAGTTTGGTTTATGCCTATATTGGACCTACAATGGTATTTCCAAGATATGATATAAAAAGTGTTCAAAGAAAAAAAAAAAATAATTACTAATTTATACAAAATTAAGCATGAATAATGTTAATCAATGAATTCATAACCAGTTATGATAATCATCAGGACAATCCCAACATACCCTATCCAAAGGAACTATGAATCTTTAGTACATTGAATAAGTTTTTTTAAACTTTTCATAAAGAACGTAAAGGCTACCAATGACATTGAGAAGATAAGTGAGTAATGAAACCCTAAAAGCTTATGAGTTATGAAATTGACTAGAATGAGTATAAGGGAAGTGACACAAGTTCTCACTGCACCTAAATGATATGTTAAAAATACTCACATAAGAGGGGTGTTAGAAATCGCGAGTACAAATTCTCATTAACACCATCATGATAATGTAAGGTTAAGTTCACATTCCAAGTAAAGTAAGGGGATGGGGAGTCATTATGATTTAGCATACCTCATATTAGAAATCAAGATTCCATAATGTATGAGCCAACTCTAAAGTTAGAAGTTAATGAAATTGGGAAAAGCACCGATAGACTACGAAGGAGCTTGTGCAAGAACATATAAGCCTCATGAGATAAGGCTACCACCAAGGTGTATAAGTAGTCTCTGAAATCTCCTTGTCTTTGAACATGTTGCAAGAATAGGAACTAGCCATTGGATTCCACCAAAGAGAGCTAAGTAGTATTTGGTTTCACTCTGGCAGGTGAACCACCCCTTTTCAGTGTGGTGTTAGACACGGGATTTCATGTTTAGCTCACATGATCTACATGGGTTAATGCTCAAATAAATTATTCGGTTTCACTTTAGCCGTGGACCACTTCTTTTCGGTGTGGGGAAGACACAGGACATGGTTTCACTTTAGCCGATGAACCCCCCCCCCCCCCCCCCCTTTTTAGTGTGATTTCGTGTTAACTGACATAATCTAGGTTCACATTGATCAGTGAAGCACCCCTTATAATTGTGGGAAGACAATGGATTTCATGTTAGCTTACATGATCTTAATGCTAAAGATTTCTGTAAGAAAGACAGAAAATAATAAGAAGAAATGTAAGTTGAAAGTGAACTAAGAAATCAAGATCTTAAGAATATCAATCATTAGTGTTTCATAAGAAATAAGTTTAACAGTTATTGGCTTATGCCAATAAACAGATTAAAAAAATAATGGGCATAGACAATAATATTTATATCGGGTAAATGATCAAGTAATGGGCATAATCAACAATCTTTATAACATGTTAATGATCAAATAATGGGTATAGAGAAATATATGAATACATGCCCCAACAACTTTTATTATCCAAAATGATAAAAAAATGGGCGCAGCCAAAAAAATTGGCTTATAAAGATTTTATGTCAATTTAACAAGAATAGAACGACATACCTTGGTGGGTAAGTAGTCAATCATTCTGCATTAGTCGTCCTGGTGTGCTGTTGCTGCTGTCGAATTTGACGTTTTGTTACTTGTGATTCATTTGTTATTTGAATTGGACTACAATTAATGATTGAACTTGTAATTAAAACATAGTATCAAAGGAGATCATTGAACTATACAACAACAAGAAGTAAAAGACTGAAAAATAAACTAAGGCATGGCGGAAGAAGCTCTCGGCCTATGGAAGAAATATTATTAAGTTTTGATGGAGTAGTTCTAATATTATGTTCATGATTACAAGGTCTTATGTTCATATAGAAAATGAGTTGTGTGCTTTAAATTCATGAAAACATGTCATATTCATACCATAAATCACTATTAACGAATTAGGGAAGTAAGGTGACTTCACTTTTCAAAGATGGCATGTTTCTATAGGAAGAGCTTTCCTTTATCATGCATAGTCCTTATTTTTTTATGTGCATATACCCATACTTAGTACAAGTGTACTAACCCTTATACTATTACTATTTATTGGAGTTTATTTAATGAGGATTGAAAGATTCGTTGAAGCGGTTAGACTATCATCTCCAGACCCTTGGTAGGATCTCTTGATGTTTCTAAAGGAATTCTAAACGTTCTCTTTCTGTTCTAAGCATGTAGTACATCTTCATAGTATGTGCTGGTTGTACATAGAGTTTCCTTTCAAGAGCAGTTGTTCAAAAGCCTTGTATTATGCCGTTTTGGCAAAATCTTAGTATATTATGATTCTTGTATTTTAAATGGTTTAATCTATTATAGATGTGTTATTTAGTTTACGAAGAGGAAGCCGAGCATATCACTTTTAGTCAGTAATATATGAATTCTAAGTATCCTATCCTTAGCTTGAAAATATTTAAATTGTTCCACAAATTTAAAATGTATGAATGATGAAATCTACGAAGAGGCTTTATGAACCTGGTAGAAGGTTAACAACGCCCGTCTTTTTCTAGATGTAGATTCCGGTTTTTTTGGTGCGAACTGTAATCAGTGCGTGAGGTTAAATTACATAGGAACTAAGGCTCAAAACAACCACGTTGTGTAGTTTTTAACTTATGGTTGTGAAGTCAATCACAATCATGACTTATAGACTAAGTGATGTTAGGAATTTTCCCTCCGTCTACTCTTTATCGTGCTGCGTAGAGTTTTGACATTTTGTGTCATTCTAGCATCTAACTTTCTTCTTGTGTGTGGTGTAGAACAATGAACATAAGGAGAAACAAAGGCAGAAGATTTGAAGAAGAAGATGTTGGAGGAAACCAAGCTCCTCCTCAAGCCTCATCTGCTAGAGTACAAGTGCCTGTCAACCCAACTGTGTTGACGGATGTAAAAGTGAGAGAAGCACTAGTTCAGATGGTCCAAGCCATCACTACATAGGCACAGGCTATAATAGCCTAGGCCACTAGAGAGGGTGCTCCTAGGGAGAACCCACATGCTAGCACCATTGCTAGCAAACTGAGGGATTTCACCAGAATGAATCCTCAAGTCTACTTTGGGTCAAGAACTTATGAGGATCCCTGGGAGTTTGTGGATGAGGTCTAAAAAATTCTCTGTGCCATGGGTGAATATTAAAAGGAGAAGGCTGTGTTGGCATCATATCAACTTAAAGATGTGGCTCATGTGTGGTGCAAAATGTGGGCAGATGGCCGTGCACCAAGAGATGTCCTCATCACTTGGGAAATTCTCAAGACTGCATTGACGGAGAGGTTCTTTTTCAGAGAGCAAAGAGAGGCTAAATTTGAGGAGTTCATCAACCTATGACAGGGAGATATGTCAGTCATGGAATACTCCTTCAAATTTGTTATGCTTTCCAAATATGTTTGTTCCTTGGTGTCCAATAGCAGGGATAAGATGAGCAGGTTTGTGAGTGAAGTATCGGATGATTTGCAGAAGGAATGTCGAGCAGCCATGTTGCATGATAACATGGACCTTGGTAGTCTTATTTTACATGCACAACAGGTGGAGGAGAGTTGTCGGAGAAGAGTGGCGGAGAAGGAAAGAAGCCTAGGCCCTCAGATCAGGCTTGTTCTAGCACTAGTAGTAGTTCATTTGGAGTTAAGGACAAGCCCAAGATTAAGAAAGGGCACCAGCACTAAGGTAATCCTACTCATTCTAGGAACACTAATGCTAAAGGGAGCATGTTTGGCCTCAAAAAGGGAAATGATAGAAATGCCCAGCATAACAGCAAATTGTGTGGTAAGTGTGGCCGTCTTCATAGAGGTGAGTGCCTTGTAGGTACTAATTCCTGCTATAGGTGTGGCAGGAATGGGCATATTGTCAATGACTTCCCACAGGTGAGGAATTTGGCCAAGGCCGATACTCAGCCTTGGACAAATGCTACTGCTACAGCCGAACCTCCCATGAGAAATAGATTCTATGCTTTGAAAGGTAGAGAGGAGCAAGAGAAGTCACCTGATGTGGTCATTGGTATGCTGCATGCCTTTTATTTTCCTGTGTATTCATTGTTAGATCCAGGATCCACTTTGTCTTTTGTTACTCATTTAGTAGCTAGTAATTTGCCTTGCTTCCTGAGATCTTGCATTAGCCTTTTCTAGTTTGTACTCCCATAGGAGATAGCATAGAGGATTAAGAGTACATATAAATGAGTGCCATTAATGTTTCTTGATAGAGTAACCTAGGGGGGTGACCTAATAAATTAACCACATCTTGACTTTGATATAATTTTGGGTATGGATTGGCTCCATAAATGTTATTCTACCATAGACTATCAAAACAAGGTAGTAAGGTTTCAGTATCCTAATGTGTTAGAGCTAGAATTGGAAGGGCGTGGTTCAAATCAAACAAGCCAAATAGTTTTCAATCTTAAAGCCAATTAGATGTTATATAAGGGGTATTTATACCACTTAGTCAAAGTCAATGACTTAGATCATGAAGTTCCTTCCGTAGACTATGTGTCCATAGCGAATGAGTTTCAAGATATCTTTATGGAGGACTTACCAGGAATTCCTCCTGAACTTAAATTTATTTTGGTGGTGTTGAACTTAGATCCTAATAACAGAACAATTTCCTTCCATTCCTCCCGATAGAATGGATCCCATTGACTCAAAGAGTTGAAAATGCGTTAAAAGATCTACTTGATAAGGCTTCATCCAGCCGAGCAATATCCCCCTTGTGGGCTCCATGTTGTTCGTTAAGAAAAGAATGAACTCTTATAATGTGGTATGATTTTAATAGATCAGAAACTCAACAAAGTCACTATAAAGAACACCTACCCTCTTCCTAGACTCATTATCTATTTGATCAGCTCCAAGTTCAAGTTTTCTTTCTAAAATAGATCTCCGTCATATTCACTAGTTAGAGTAAGAATAAAGAACATTCCTAAGACTGCCTTCCGTACTAGGAATGGTCATTAAGAGTTTCTTGTCATGTCATTTGGTGTAACTAATGCACCAGCTATATTTATGGACCATATGAATAGGGTTTTTCTTGAGTACCTTTATTCTATTGTGATAGAATTCATAAAGGACATCCTCATATACTCTAAGAACAGAGACGAGCATGAACAACATTTGAGAATGACGTTGCAAGTACTTAGGGAACATCAGCTGTATGCAAAATTCAGCAAATGTGAATTTTGTTTAAGATTCATGACCTTCCTTGGTCATGCTATGTCCAACAAGGGTGTATAGGTTTATCCAAAAAAAATTGAGGCAGTAAACTATTGGCCAAGACACACCTCAACCCTAGGACACCGTAGTTTCTTTGTTTCTAATTACTATCGACGGCAAGGTTTATTAGTATTTTATGTAGCTTTTTCCTCTCATTGACAACTTGAACAAAGAAGGAAGGGCGATGTTTGAGTGGTCTAAAATTGTGAAAAGAGCTTCCAAAGCTCAAAGACGGACTCATTCAGCCCTCAGTTGTCCTCTTTGCCAAGATGGTGTAGGGTAGGTTGGTATACTGTTATGCTTCCTAGGTAGGTTTTGGATGTGTTCTATTATAGGATTGCACGGTGATGGCATATGCTAGAATTTCAAAATCCAAAGAAGAACTACCCTCCAATGATCTTTAGTTACTAGCTTTGGTATTTTCCTTAAACATTGAGACATTACTTATAATTTGGTACATGGTTTGATGTATTTACTTTACTGACTAGTAAAAGTGTTTACTTGTTTTTATAACAGAGAGAATTGAATCTTTTGGTCAGAAAGATGGGTCGATTTCTCAAGGCTCATGAACATGAGTATCCACTATCCCCAGGAAGGCCCAATGTATGGCTTGATGCGTTAAGATGATTTTGTCAATGGAAGTGTGTCTCATATGATTATGAAAGAAGGAGCTGGTTAATGAGGTACACCATGTGTCTAGGTTATGTGTTACGTGGTAGATACATCAATGGGGTGTTTTAGTTCAATTCTAGTTCCTGAATGCCTCATTTGTTTAGATGTAAAAATCATCAGCATATCGGCCTAGCGATGGATTGAAAGACTCATGTTGAGTAGGCTGAATGAACATTCCCTTAGGAGATATGGTGTGCTTAGATACCATGTAATATTTTGTGTAACCATATGATAATAGATAACTCAATATTCTATTACTGGCGAGGCTCTTGCTCTAGGTATTCTATTCATCCTTCCACAAAGTGTTAAATGATGTGCAGAGCAATAGATTGCTGGGGAAGGTATGAAGCGAGATTGCTAGTGTTTTTATGGAGGAATAACCTATTCAATAGGTTAATGGCGAACACCTTAGCCTGGAGTTCTTACCCATCGATTAGATCCCAACATGGAAGTGGGAGGCTATTACGATGAATTTATGGTTGGTGCTTCCTAGGACCAAGAGTGCTCATATTCAACATTTAGGTAATGGTTGAACGGATATCTAAGTTTTGCTGCACGTCATACCTATGAAAGTTTACTACCAAGGCTGAGATGTAGCCAACCTCTATATTGATGAGATAGTGAGGTGGCATGCTATTCCTTTATTAATCATTTCGGATAGGGGAGCCTGTTCACTTCTCACTTTTGGATATCTTTCCAAAAGAGCTTGGGTACACAGGTGAAGCTCAGTACTGTGTTTCATCCTTAGACGGATGGACAAGCAAACGTACCATTCAAAACCTTAAAGACATGCTGAGAGCATGTGTTATTGAGTTCAAGGGGAGTTGGGATTATCAGTTTCCACTGATGAGGAACAACGAGGTTGCCACCGTAAAGGTGTTATGGAGGAACCACCTTGTTAAGGGACCAACATGGGAGGCCGAGGCCAATATGAGATCTCGTTACCCTCAATTGTTCAATTCTTGAGGTTAGATATACTCTTCCTAAGTCTGATTTTGCTTATGATACTCTAAATTTTAGTGCATTAGTCGGTTTTGGTGTTTTAAGTCCATAATTGTGTGTTTTATATTTGCACTATATGAGTTCATGCTTGCATTCATAATGCTATTTTTGTATAGCTTGACATGACTTTTTTGTTGCATGAGTTGTGATGTGCATTGAGTTTAAGTAATACTAGGAAGGAAGTTCCTCAATCTCATATATGAAGCTTCAGATAAGCTTTGAGTGATATGCATCATCTAGAGTAAGTTATGAATTAGATATTCACAAAGACAAAGTTTCAAGTATGTTGATGTGTTTTCGAAAATACCCTTTTTTGTTGAAAAATGATATGTAGTGTCATTCAAGGACAAATGTTCCAAAGAGGGGGGGGGGGATAATGTAACATTTCAGAAAATATACTCATCTAGTGAAGAATCTTTTAAGTTTCAAGAATAGGTATTGGGGACCATAGGCATTCGAATACCCAATGTTGAGTAATATTGGGTATATTAGAGAATATTGGCTTAAGGGTATTAGCCAATTTCTATATATTAAAATATACTTTGATGTTGAAATGTCTCAATTCAAGCTTGTTTAGGAATTGTACCTGCAATGAACACCCTAAACTAGAATGCTTAAATCCTTAACTCACAAATTAGGTACGAGGCATCCAAGTATCAAGCCTAGGTACCATAGCACAGGATCATTTAAATTGATCATGTGCAATAAGCAGTACCCAAGGATATATTGAGGATCCTTGCGACAACAAGAAATGAGCAGCAACACATGTGCAAGCATATGTGCTAACCGGCCAAGGGACACGGTTGGGGGGCAGGCGCGCGCACTACTCAATCCACATGGGGCCTAGCTTCCTAACAATCTCTAAGATCTAACTAACTTACCTAACTAGATAATTAACCTAAGACTAACGGATATTACTTAGGAGTACTTTAGTAATTACCCTAAGTCAATTAATTAAATTAGCAACTTAATTAATTAATTAAAAATCATGGTCTTAGACGAAAACCTTAGAAGATTTCCAGATTTAGCTAAGTCAAATGTTCTCTTATTTTTAATAAATTTAGAAGAGACGTTTTGGTAATTAAATAATTGATTCATTTAATTAACTTAATTAGGCTAAGTTGAAATAGTCAATATATGTTTATAAGACATAGTCTCACGTTAAATCACTAGAAAACCCATGAGTTAAAATACTGAACAAGCGGGAGAAATACAGAAAATCTATTAGGCAATTTAAAGGCTACTCTTCAATATTTTTCGTGGAAAATACAAGGTGATCTTCGTAGATTCAATTATACAGTAAGGTATGGGTTTTCTCTCTTGGATTCCTTTCTTCAAGAGGCTTTTCAAACGTTTTGAATGAAAGAAAATGAATCGAGGGTTGTTTCTAGTTAAAGTAATGTTCATCTCCCTATTTCTCCATATTTTCGATTCTAATAGTATGTATAATGTATATCTCAAGCATGTTTTTGGTATGTGGTGTTAATTGATCAATATGTGTAGGCTTTTTAGTTTAGTTTTATAGGTTGTTCATTGAATTTTTCCAATAGGATAATCAAAAGTTAAAAGATGACCGGTAAACATGATGAGTTTACTACAATATATTCATGAAATAATTGACTTGGCACGTGCTATATCCTAGTTTAATTTAGAACCATAAATTGTCTACTTTGTTTATCTTTAAATATGATTAAAATTTGATAATGACTAGTGATACCAAGTAAGTCATGAAACTAATAAAACTCAATGATTCCAACACAATAACCAAGGGGTTGCCAATCATTGTACCAATTTCAGCAGACCCTATTCAAATGAACTATAATATAGTAGTACATTGAATGTTTATACATTTCATAAAGAATGGTATAAAGGCTAACAATTACATTGAGATGATAAGGTGAGTAATGGGACATACCTAAAACTTATGATTATGAATTTAACCTGAATGGGGTGTTAAATGAAGTGAGGAATCTTATACATTGCAACCGAAACGATAATGTTTAAGATACTCACATAAGAGTGTTTAAATCGTGAGACAGTCTCATGATTACCTGATGATAATGTAAGCTTAAGTTCACATTCATCAAAGTAAATAATGGGATGACAATTTTATCCCTTATTTAAGCAACCTCATATTAGAAGCAATCTTCCATAATGTATGAGTCAACTCTAAAAGTTAAATAGTGAAAATTGAGCAAAGCCCGCTAGACGAGAAATGATCTTGTGGCAAGCACATAAAAGCCTCATGAGAATGAGGCCTAGACCACCAGGTGGATAAGTAGTCTCCGAAATCTCATAGTGTTTTAACTTGTTGCCACATACGAACTAGCCAGTGGATTCCACCTAAGAGATCTAGGAGTATTTGGGTTCACTTTGGCGGTACCCTCCCTTTTCATATGGGTGGCAGACACTGTTTATGCTATTCACTTATCTATTAGTTAATTCTCAAAGAAAGTATTTGATTTCACTTTACTTGTGAACCACCTATTTTTTTTTGTGGGGAAGACACTGGACTTGGTTTCACTTTAGCCGGTGAACCACCTCTATTCAGTTTGGGGAAGATACTGGATTTCTTGTTAACTCACATGATCTAGGTTCACTTTGATCGGTGAACTATCCCTTTTCGGTGTGGGGAAGACACTGGATTTCATGTTAGCTCACATGAGCTTAATGCTAAAGATTTCTTTAAGAAAGTAATATAGTAAGAAGAAAAAATGTAAGTTAAAAAACAAGTGAACTAAGAAAGCAAGACTTAAGAATATCAACATCAGTGTTTGATAAGAATGATTTTTAGTCAATTATTGTCTTAAGCCATAAAGAGAAGTCAACAAATAATGGGCATAGCCAATAATAATTATATCAAGTAAATGATCAAGTAATGGGCATAGACAACAAACATTATATCATGACAATGATAAAATAATGGGTATAGCCAAATATATGAATACATGCCCCAGAAGCTTTTATCATCCAAAATGATCAAATACTGGGCGTAGACAACAGAGCTTTGCTTATAAAGACTTTATGCCAATTTAACAAGAATGGGAAAAATAACTTGTTATTAGACTAGTCAAATCATTTCCTTAGTCTATTGAATTACTTACTTGATATATCGTAGGTATGGGACTACAATGAATCATTGCACACTTTTTATTACAGTAAACCTAGGATCCAAGAGATCTTGACACACAAACACAAAGAAGAAAAAGATTGAAAAATAAACAAAGGCATGGGATAAGAAGCTCTCAGCCTAAGGAAGAAAAATTATTAAGTTTTGTTTGAGTTGTTCTTAAATTTGTTCATGATTCCAAGGTCATATGTTCATATACAAAATGAGTTGTGTGCTTTAAATGCATGGAAACATGTCATATTCATAGCATAAATCACCATTAACGAATAAGGGAAGTAAGATGACTTCATTTTAAAAAGATTGCATGTTGCTGTAGGAAGAGTTTTCCTTGATCATGCATAGTGTTTAGGTGTTATGTGAATACACCAATAATTAGTACAAGTGCGTACTAACCCCTATTCTATTACTATTTTTATAATTGCAGGTTCTTGAAGAGGATTGAAGATTCGTTGAAGCGGTTCAGATTAGTATCTATGTACCTTTTGATGAGGTCTTCTTTGAGTTCGAGGCTGCCTACGTTTTCTTCTAGCATTAGTACATTATACATAGATAGTGGAGTTGTCCCATAGCATTTCCTTTCAAACATTGTTCCAACAATCTTTTATAGGGCGTTTTGGCAGAGTAGTTATATTATGAATTCTTTATTTCACTTTTTTAAATCAAGTATAACTTGTTGGTTAGTTTGAGCCGTATCCATATCACTCTTATGCAGTAATTATATTGAAGTCTAAGTAATAACTTCATAACTTAAAAAGTTTTAAATTTTCAACAAATATAACTGTATGGTTGTAATGAAAGCTAAGAAGAGGCTTGTCTGCGATCTCTAAGAGGTTAACGACACCGGTCTCATCTAGGATCTAGATTTATGGTATGACAGGTTTCCTCGGGGTACAAAATCTTGTTAGCTTGGACCGTCATGGCTTGAGCTTGAGTAGTGATGGCTTGTGCTTAAGTAGTAATGGCTTGGGATATTTGGTGAAAGGTTGCCCTTATGTAACCATCCATCAAACGAGGAGGATTGAACGGAGCTTGGTCATCATTAACAACCTCTTCAAGGGGATGATCTTGATTGCCACGAGGAGGAACTCCCGCATTAGCAATCTATTCATCAAGACTTCGTGCGGCTGCCCTTCGAGTATTCATACCTATAACAACAATACAAGATTTAGGTGAAAGCACATATAAATTGAAGTCTAGAGGCACGATATTGGAATTATAAGAAGATGAGAATTTTCAAAACATCACATAGAATGTACATAGAACCTTTGTATAAGAAAATTATTTAGTGTTCTACTTTTACTAAACATAGATATATAAGATACTTAACATAGTCTTATAACTGTATGTCTCATCTCATAACTATCTGAACAAGAGTATAGCAATTGGGCCTAGCCCATACGTTAATACGACAAATGCCATATATAGTCTATCAGTCTTTAATACTCAAATGATGAAATCAACATTTTATATTTAAGACTAATCAATATGAGAAGATAGAAAATGTCATTTTCGTCAAAGTAGTGAGGACCTACCCATCTTGGAGAGAGAGAATCCAAGTCTTACTTCAAACATCGTCACAATTTTTCAATGACTGGAACCTTAAATGTTGGGGAAAAAGGTGAAAATGGTGTTATTACACCACTTGTACAAAGTATGAGACCATATCACATCATCATACAATAATGCTAGAGCGGGTCATTTCATTAAAGGCATGTTATTTTACTGGGAAAGCAATTATGCATATTAAAAAACCAATACAAGTCCATTAATGCATATGTTAATGAATTCCAAGCCATATTCTCACAGATCCAACCTATGCTAAACCTATACAAGGTCAATCATACTAAAAACATACTAGAACATATAATAAAGACCACTGTATCATCAAGTTATAACATCAACAAACATGAACAAAAATTTGATACAACATGACCGAAGCAATAAAATTACTCATGGACCCTCATTAAGTCAACTATTACAATAACTAAAAAAAAGCCTCCTAAGCTTACTCAATCAATTAAAACCAAAAATAACCATAACCAATGGCCAACTTAACATAGCATATCATTAAGAGTACATACAGTCACACCTTAGCAATGGAGACCACAAACATGTTCATAAGTGAAATCAATCATCATATATCATCATCAATATGAATGGTCATCAAATACAAAAAATGTACAATTAGAAGCACATACATATATAAGAAAAACCTCCTAAAACTTCCCTCAAGGCTTACTAGTGCAATTTTAGGTAGAGTCCCATACCCCTAACTACACTAACCTAAACTCGTTTGGTCATCCTAGTTATAGTTCATTCCTTTTGTTCATTTTTACCTTTTTGGGACAAATTGCGGGGGGGGGTAACCGACATAACCAACATGAGTAATCTGGAAATCCGGTGTTATGGAACCCACAATCCCAGGAAGGCGGACGACTTGCAAAGGTGGGTCCAAACAGACCTAGAGCTAGGTGGTCCACTAGTAGTATACCTACGAGGGCAATAGTTGCAAGAACTATTAGATATAGTTTGAGACCCCTCTTTATGCTACAGTGCCATTAATAGTCTTCCGCAATCTTGAGAGTAATTAGTGATCCTACCTTCCCTTATGTGGGAATGGACACACTCGTCACTCTAGTTCACTCAGTGCTAAGCTAGAGTCCTATTTGAAATTTTTTTAAAGCCTTTATTAATCATCATAGCTTAATATAGGTCATAGGTTCTACCCCTTGTATAATCATCATCATTATAGCTCAACAAGAATTGAATGAGTATTATATTTTCATGATAACTTAAAAACATGTGAGAAAAACACATTTACATAATCACATTATGACAGGCACATTGGTACGTGTTTAACCATCCTTATAACCTTTACATCTTAGCAACACTCACAAACCATAGTAAAGACATGTTTTAATTCCAACATCATACCACCCTTTGACTATTTCTAACATAAGGTATACTTCATACAACACTCGTATCACTTAATCCACATGTAACTCATAATTGAAGTAAGACATAAGATACAAAGACTTACTCAAATCCGCGCAATGCATCATCATTCCTTACCAGCAACCATCCAGTTCAACCAAAATGGCATAATATCATTGCAATAGTAACCTCATGATGCAATTCCAATTGAATTATTATACAACTATCCATTACTAGTTCATAGCCTAGAATTAGAGACTTAGGTCAAGTTAAATAACCTAACTTCATGCACACCCTATGTCAATTTACCAAAACTAGGCATAATTGGATCACAATATATCACAATTTACTCTTTAATTTTCATAATAATAACATAGGATTGTAATTCACACACTAACAAAACAAATTAAGTCAATACTATACCATTCGATTCAAGATCACAACCTAGGGTTAATGGAAATAGGTCATCTTCTACATTGAAACCAATCCATCAAAAAGTAACATAATTAAGTTTTAATAAACGTTAATGTACTCATAATATTCAAAATAAATAATAAACAAAGAAATTCACAAGATCAGCTTCGTATTGGAAGAAAATCCACTTGAATATCACGTTTTTGAAATCAATTTGGAGGAGCCCTTTAGGTTTAGAGATCCCAAAGGTAAAAAGAATCCTATCGCTCACAAATTGGGTTAAGTTTTAGATGGAGAAAATTTATTATTTCTCACAAATTGGTTAAAGTTTTATGGAGAAAAACTTATTTGTGAAGCCTAGGAACTCAACTCATCTTGTCTTCAAGGGTTCTATTGAGGAGAGAAGAAAACAAGAGAGAAGGGAGAGTAATTTGGTTTTGGTAATTATGAGGGATTAGGTTAGTTTAATTAGGGTAGGCGTCTTAAATAGTCATTAATACACTTAATCAGAAACTGTTTTTTAAAACCAAACTATTTCATTAACAACCTAATTAATCAATTTGTCTAACTTAAAAACGTGTAGGAAAAATAGTCCTCAAAGACGAAACCCTGACGCACACCCCGTTTGTCAATCGACGGCCCAGGGAACAACCATCCTATTGGTCCATCATTTGTGATAGAGACTCTTCATAATGACCCTTTGGCCAAATTGAATAAGTTTCCATTGATTCCCCGCCGATTGGTCCACGCCTCATCAGTGGCCTTCGTTTGTGGACACTGTCTCGTGACCACTTTTGCCACAAATTGCAAGGACCCTCCTCAAGGGCCCTTGGTTGGGCCTTGAGGAGTCGTTCTCGGACATTTCTACTATATTATAACCCTTATACCTATTAAACACCCTTCAAAAATAATTCAACATTATCCAAATCCTATAACTTAGTCAGATAGACTAAGGCACAGTAGAACCTTATTGAACTAGTTCCCCGACGTCATCGACGTTCTTTGACGTTTTGATTTCTAAATTTCCTAAAAGACTTATTTAAATTAAAATTGACCTTAAAACATTTTCTAAATAGTTTTACACCTACGTTAGGCTCTAGAACACCGCTTAGACTTCTTGAGTGTTACAAAAATCAAGAACTTAACAATGTCTTCATCCTCATCATCCGATTTTGATCCTCTAGCGCGGAGTGAATAGAAACGATTCCTCATTGGAGCATCACCTTTCAGAACTTTAGGAGGATATTTATTATACTCTTTTCCTCTAGCTTCACCATTTGGACAATCCCTCACCTTATGTCCATCCTTCCCGCAACTATACCTATTTCCAATACCAACTAGGCACTTCCCAAAGTCCTTCTTCCCACAAGTAACAGAAGTAGGCTTAGCACCTTGAGAACCACTTCTACCTTCATCCTTGACAAAAGGATCACTAGGACCATCATGTTTTTTTCTTAAACCTTTATCGGTTTTACTAATTGGATCCACCCCTTTTAAAATTCCTTTATATCCTACTAAGCTTGGACTTCTCAATGGATTGAGATAAAAAGTAGTTGGACCGTTCAGTCACCATGGGCATGCCGTACGAGACTTCTCTTTAACTAGGTCAACAACACGGATAACAAACCTACTCATCCCATCCTCAGGGTCAGACACCAAGGATGGAGAATATCTTGATAACATGTTAAACTTAAAGGAATACTCCTTACACTCATATTACCTTGCTTAAGCTTAATGAACTCTTAAACCTTCACCTCCCTCCTATCAGGGGGAAATCAATTTTCTAAGAAAGCCTCTTCAAACTCCTCCCGCTCTATGGGACCTGTCTAAATCAGCCTCTTAACTTTCCATTGGGTGTGCCATACCTAAGTAACATCCCTCAATGGAAACAAAATTAAATCTTTATCCTCTCTAGAAGTTTCCCCCTTGGCACTCAACAACTTATAAACCCCATCAAGAAACTTTGTGGATCCTCTCACACCTTATGGATAAGAAAAATAGGAGGATTCATCCTCACAAAGTCTCTCAATCTACAGGTCATGGTAGTCTCTAAAGAATTCACTCTAAGCCCAACATCTCTAGTCATATGAGTGGTCATAGCTCGGGCTAGAGCAAGTAACACCTCTCTAATCTCTCCATTAGTCATGTCAGGTGGAACCACTAGAACCTCATTACCTTAAACTTCACTAGGGAGTTGATCACCTTCGGGTGGCACTTGAGCATCTTGAGGAAAATGAATTCCTTGTGGAGCAAGTACACCTTGGGAGCTTCCTCTTAAACTCCTCCTTCTTTAAACCTTCTAGCGGCCATTATTCTTGTATTCATATTCCTATAAATACAAGATAAGATATTATGAATAGAAACTTATAACCTCAACTCTATAGGCACGAAACAAGTTTGATGAAGAAAGTGAAACTCTATCGTCCGATAGTCTCTCGCCCATAGATGTATCGTGACTCACACCAATGAACAAGTCTCTACTAGATGTGGTTTTTGAGACTTTTGGATTCCTAAGATAACTTTCATAACGTATGCTCTGATACCGAATTTTTAACGACCAAGAGTACCCCCTATAAGTTAGGGCATTCTTGAATAGGAAGATTGCGTACTTGGCATTTGAGATGTCTTGTACAAGCCCTATGACATTGTTCATTGTTTCACATCTGAGGAGCACCCCCAAGAAGTAACGTATGACGTCATCCCTAAAGAGGACTAAGACTAACCTTTTAGCATTTGTCACAGGCATTCATAGGTTAAAACGCGGAAAAATTTGAAACTTTTTAACTACTTCTACATTGAGGTTTACTTAGACCTCTCCTTACACATAATATATTTATATCGAGTATACATAAACCCTTCTCATAAGAAGAATACATAGGATTCTACTTTTATGGAACATATATATAAAATAAATAAGTTAGTCTTAAAACAGATGTCTCATATTAAACCATCTAGACAAGAGAATAAAAATAGGGCATAGCGCGTACACCATTACTAAAGCCACATATAGACTATGCAATCATAGTACTCAAATGAAAGAGAATGAACATAGTATCTTTAAGACTAGTCAACATTCAAAGCTAGAAAGTGGCATTGTCCTCAAATTGTTGAGGACCTATCCAATATTCAAATATCGTCACGAACCCTTCAACAATTGGAACCTAAATGTTTAGGAAAAGGGGAGAAACGGGGTTAGCACATCACTTGTACTAAGCATTGAATTCATATGTACATAAAACGTAGTAGGAAATCGTATTAAAAAAGGAATTTCAAAAAGCATGCTTAATATATAGATAGGTTTGCAAACGTTGAAGAACCAATACAAGTCAATAGGTACATGCGCCTCAAGTCAACGCCATGTATAACACAAGACCAACAATATAAAGTTTAGTCAAGTCAACATGTATATCATCATATTTGAGCATATAATCAAAAAAACTTTACCGTCATGTTAGATTATCAACAAGCATGTATACGAGTTCGTAACATCATAACAAAAGTAAGACCCTTACTCATGAACACCCATTAAGTCCACTAGTTCAATGACAAAGTAACCCCATAATCTTACTCAAGCAAGTAATCCCAACAAGAACCATAAGCAATGTCCAATTTAACATATTATATCATTAAGAGTAAATATCATCACATTTTAGCAATAGAGACTAACCATATGTTCATAAGTGAAATTAACATTACATAGTGTTATTAACATGTAACATCCACACATACATATCATTACATTTATAAGCATATAAGAACATCGTTCTAAGACTTTCTCAAGGTCAATTAGTGCTATGTATAGGTAGAGTACCATATACCCCTACCTACACTAAGTCAAACCCCTCAACTCATCCTAGTTAGAGTCCACTTTATTACTTCATTTTAATTTTGGAAACATATTCCCTTAACCGACATAGACCACATGAGCCAATGTGGAATCCGGTGTCATGGAACCCTACACTGAAAAAAAGTGGACTATTTTCCAAGGTAGAACTAAAACATGAACATAGCATCTGCGTGGATCCACTAGCTAGTATTCCTATTAGTGTCCCAATAGGTCAAGGAACCTGGAGATGTAGTTGGACCCTCTTTATAGTACATGCATTATAATATCCAAATGATGAGTACATAGTGATCCTACCTTTCCTATGTGGTAAGGGACACTCATCACTACTAGTTCAGTCGGTGCTAAGATACAGTCCCTTTTGAACGTTCTTTCATTAATAATCATAACTTAGCTCAGCTTAGGTCATAGGGTCTATCCATTATATATGCACAGTCTTCTCATAGGGAATTCATGAGAACACCTTCATTAACAACCCCATATGTGAGTTAACAATTAACATATTATATATATGAAGGAAAAAGGTACTTCAATCACAACATTTTATATCATACATCTTAAGACATAATCTCACAATTCACACACTTCCAATACATTTAAATTAAACATTTTCCCAATATCAAAACTAATGGAAATCTTACCATAATTATACTTCAATATAACTTCATCACTAAAGACAATTAATAATAATTGAAATTGAAGTATATGTTTGAGATCACAAAAACTTACATTATCTCCTTCACAAGCCATCATCAGGTCTTACCATCAACAATCCAATTCACCCAAAAATGAGGTTTAATATCATTCACACAAAGGAAAGGAGGGGGGGGGAGGGCAAAGGGCAGGAGGACGGCAGACACCGAAGGGAAGGAAGGCAAGAAACGAGAAAAAGGGAAGATAACGAAAAAATGCAGAAGAGACGAAGAAGGAGGCGAACAAAAGCAGAAGAAAGCCAGGGAAAAAGAAAAACGCGGAATGAAGAATACCCACTTGAAATCTTCTTTTTGAAATCCAATTTGAAGGAACCATTTGGGAAGGAATCCCAAAAAAGAAAACCCCCCCAAAGGTGAAAGGAATACCATAAATGTTAGGTTGATGGATAATAATACTAAAATCCCCCTATTGCCGCCCTTATACCTGACCCTAGCCTTCAATGGGAGTTCCTCTTTTGAGAGAGAGAAAGAAGATAGAAGGAAGATGAATTGGGTTTTGGAATTGTGTGAGTTGGGTTTAGATTATTTAGGTTTGGGGTATTTCTAGATGTAATTAAATAACTTAATTCGACATCCCTAAAAAAAACCCAACTATAAGGTAAACACTAATTAATTATTTTTGATTACAAAAACGTGGCCAGTGAAAAAGGACTGACATACGAGACCCTGACCTACTGGTCGTAGGTCAGTCAACGACTAGTGTCCCTTCCGCGCTGCTTCTCCGTAGTTTTTGTTAGAGAGTGTAAAAAATGGAACCTTGGACAAAATGTCTAAGTGAAAATCAAAAATGGTCATCGATGCCTTGTCGATTGGCATACGCCTCATAGGCTGGTAATCATCGATAGCACTGTCTTATGACAACTTCTAACCACACAAGAAGTGTCCTTCTCAAAGACCCTTTGGTTGGTCCTTGGGGAGTCGTACCAAAAAATATCAACTATAAACCAACTATAATACGTGTTGTACACCTTATCACAAATTTTCATTAATTACCGACTCATAAAACCTTATCAAATAGGCAAAGGAACGCTAGCACCTCTTGAACCTGTTCTAGAATGGATGTTTCTTGACGTTTTGATTCTAAAACATCCTAAATGACTTATATATATTAGATTTGACATTAAAACAGTGATACAACTATTAAACTCTCATGTTAAGCTCTAAAATAGGCTTTAGACTTTTTGAGTATTACAATATCCCCTCTTAGGGAAATTCGTCCCCATATGACACAAAAACTCTATGAAAGGAAGGAATAGACTCAAGACTAGTATCTCAACCAACAACAATATATCAAAACATGAGTTACAATTCAAATCAACGTAACTGCATGACCTTTTTCACAATGCCACCCAAAACATTATTTTTGACTTATAAAGAAATTAAAATATCATTACATCTTATTCACTCATACCAACGCTTTATTAGACACATATCAACATGCTCAATACAACTCATGAAGGAAAAAAATACAAAAATACACCACATAATTTCAAATGAAGTAAAAGAGAATTTTCTGCGAAGCATTCATTTCAAAAGGTACAACTCAATGTAAGTTGTTGTAATAAAGAATAAAATTTACTATTTGATGAAAAATCAAGAAACTTCGAAAGAACTTATTTTTTCACTATACATAGGAACGACTATCCTTAGTTATCAAATAGATGAGGGTAACGGGACTTCATGTCGGCCTCGACTTCCTATGTTGTGCCCTAAACTAGGTGATTTTTTCATATAACCTTTATGGAAAGTACCTCCTTATTCCTTAACTTCTTCACTTGTATATGGAAGATTTTAACTAGAACATCCTCATAGGGGAGGCTCTCTTGCACACCTAGACCCTCAATAGGAAGAATGGAGTCGGGATCACCGATACATTTTTTAAGCATGGAGACATGGAACACTGGATGAATCAAAGCCAATTCACTAGGAAACTTCTACTGATATGCAACCTTACCAACCCTTCGCATGATTTCATAGGACCACATAATGAGGAATCAACTTCCCTTTCTGGCAAATCTCACCACTCCCTTCATGGGTGAAATTTTTTGATACACTTTATCCCTCTATTAAAATTATAAATCCCTTATCCTATGGTTGGGATAAGACTTTTGCCGACAATAGGCTGTTTTCAAGCGATTCGTTATCATATGACCTTTCTCCAAACTCTTATAAATCAAATAGGGACCCAAAATTAATGACTCACCCACTTTTAAAACATCCAATTGGAGACCTACATCTCCACCCATACAAGGATTCAAAAAGAGACATTAATATAGATGAATGGTAACTATTGTTATAGGAAAACTCAACCAAAGTAAAGTGTTTATCCCAATTTCCCTTGAAATAAATTATACAAGCTCTAAGCAAATCCTCAAGGGTTTGAATAGTACGTTTTGCTTCACCATCCGCTTGGGGATGAAATGTGGTGCTTAGTTTCACCTTGGTACCTGACCCTTTTTGGAATGATCTCAAAATGCTAGATTTGAATTGTGCACCGCTATACGATATAATGGATAACAAAATACAATGGCAAGACACAATCTCATCTATGAAGATCTTTGCATAATCCTCCGCTGAGTAAGTTCAGTTGACTGGAATAATATGAGCAGATTTGGTGATCTTATCCACAACCACCCATAAGAATAAGTTTACTTTTGTGTTCGCAGTAAACCGACGACGACATCCATATTAATATCTTCCCACTTCCTACTAGGATCTTTTATTAATTGAAGTAAACCACAAGACTTTTGGTGTTCGGCTTTCATTTGTCGTCAATTTGGTCATTTTGCAATAAATTCCGCTATGTCTCCTTTTAAGACTTCCAACAAAAACTATTCTCTAAGGTTATGATACATATTCGTAGAACCCAGATGAAATGAATAACGAGAACCATGAGCTTCCTTTCTCACCCTATGTTGGTGATACCGCAATCTAAAGTCAATCTTAGAGAAGTATCTTGGACATTGGATTTGATGAAACAAGTTATCAATGCGAGGGAGAGGATACTTGTTCTTAATAGTTACATTATTGAGTTGGCGTTAATCGATATACATTCTAAGGGACCCATGCTTCTTCAAAAACAAAACCTTAGCACCCCATGGAGAAATACTAGGTATAATGAAGTCTTTGTCTAGAAAGTGTTTGAGTTGAGACTTTAACTTTTTCAATTCAGCCAGAGCCATCCGATAGGAGGAATTGAAATGGGTTTTGTATCCGGTATCAAGTCAATACAAAAATCAATTTCGCGTTCATGAGGGATTCCGGGAAGATCATTAGGAAGGACACTTGATATAAACACCCTTATGAGATCATCATACAAGACTAAGAAAAGAGATGATACAACCTCTAGGATTAGAATATTCCCCCTTCCACTCAAGAACCAATTTATTTGGAAAATCGAACTTACTAATTATTGTTTTACAATCAATGGAAGAAAAACAACACGCAACCAATCCATCTCCAAATTGACATAAAAATCAACCATATGAAGTTGTACTAATTCTTAGTAACTCTATTGGGCAACATTATAGGACATTATACCCTCTTTGCTACAACCGATTCACCTACCGGGGGAGTTACCGTGAAAGGTTCATTTTGGAACAACATCAAACTTCCTACATATAAAGGGAGTAACAAAGAATAATGTAGGACCGGGATCAAGTAAAGAATCAACATCAATAGAGAAGACTCGTAACATACCGGTCACCACATCGGAGAACTCTCTTGTTCACCCATTGAGCGAAGAGCATAAAAATGATTCTTCTTTGGAGCATCCACATTAGAATCAATAGCTTGAGCTTTCCCTCTTACTTTTTCTTACCCCTTCAAATTAGGGAAATCCTTATCCTTGTGGCTACTCATGCCACACCCAATGTAACTGTCCGTCTCAACTAAGCAATCACCATAATTCTTCATTCCACACTTTCCACAAGTTAGCTTCTTACTTGGTGAACTAGTATCTCTTCCCTTTTGAGACTTAGGGTTAGACACCCTATTATCATGATCCTTGGGAAATTTAGAAGTATATTGATTAGAAAACCTCTTCTTGAACCTAGGCTTGTCTTGTATGTCATGCCTACCCTTAGATTAACCACCTTCATAAGACTTGGCCTTCCCTAATCTTTCTCCTTGACCTAGTTTCTTCCACTTGTTGAGGTTAAACCATGATACGAGAGATATTTCTATTATCACGAAGGATAGACGAATGACATTTTTCCACCAAATCATCTGACAGCCCCGTAAGAAAACCACTGATCTCATCCCTTGGTTTTGAAATTAAGGATGAAGCATACTTGGACAACATAGTAAACTTCAAATAGTAATAAAGTACACTAATACCTCCTTGACGAAGGTTGATAAATTCTTTGACTTTAGATTCTCTCATCTCTATAGAAAATAACCCATCAAGGAAAGCCTTCTTGAAGATCTCCCAACTCACTGGCCACCTCTTAGTGCCTTATTATGTCTCCATTGCACGTACCATGGTTTGGCATACCTTTAAGTTGATAGGCTGCAAACTCGTCCTACCCATAACATTGAGAATATTATAGACCTCATCGAGGAAATCTTAAGGGTTCTCATCCGACTTGGTTCCGAAGAACATAGGTGGATTCATTATAGTAATGTTTCTCAAACGCGAGGCCATAGTGTTAGCATGTTGAGACACTAGAGGTCCAACCTCGATTTTCATTTAGGCCATCATAGCTTGAATTTGAGAAGTGGCGGCATTATCTTGAGACATCATGGCTTGGGTTAAAGTGAAAAAATCCACCCTTTTATCTTTATCGGTGATCGGTGGAAGAGCATGCAGAACATGATCACCCATAGCAACTTCTTCAAGTGCAGGCAGTTGGTTGTCTTGGTGGATGTGTATGTAATAGTGTGGGATGAACACATATTAGAACTTTATTCTTCTTAATACTTCTACCAGCAGCCTTCGAGTATTCATACCTATAACCACGATACAAGGTTTAGGTGGAAACACATGACAAGACTCTAGAGGTATGACATAGGACTAAAAGAAGAGATAGTTTCCAAGTATGACACAGTCTCTCATTCGTAAGTGTGGCGTGCTTCACAATTATAAATAAAACTCTACATAGAGGTGGTTAAATAAGACAACATTTCTAGAGATATTCAACCTCATGCTCTAATCCCAAGTTTGTGACATCCGAGAAGCACCCCCTAGATGTAACTGATGTTGTCTTCCTCGAAGAGTACTAAGACTAACCTCTTAGCATTCTTCATTTGAATTTTTATCTTAAAACGCGGAAAATTTAAAAGTTTTTAACTACTTCTACATTGAGGTTTACTTTGACCTATTGCTTACACATAATATATTCATATCCGTTATGCATAGACCACCCTTCGTATAAAAATAATAGATATTATTCTAATTTTATGGCATATATCTAAAAAATACATAACATAGTCATAAAACGGATATCTCATATTAAATTATCTAGACAAGAGTATGAAAATTTGGTATAGCCCATACACCAATACTAAAGCCACAAATACGCTATACAATCACAATACTGAACATCCAATGCTAGAAAGTGGCATTGTCCTCGAAGTGGTAAGGACCTACCCAACTTTGAGAATGAGAATCCAAGTCTTCTTCAAAAGTCATCACGAACCTTTCAACGACTGAAACCTAAAATGTTGGGGCAAAAGGGAGCAACGGGGTTATCTTATCACTTGTACTAAGCATGGAATTCGTATGCGCATACAACATATAATTCATGATAAACAGCGACATTTTATTAATGCATGCTAATTTACTTTGAAAACATTTATGCACATTCAAGAACCAATACAAGTCAATAAGCACATATACCATAAGTGAAGACCATGTACAATACAATACTAAAAATATCATGTTTAGTCAAGTAAACATGTATATCATCATAATTGAGCCCCCATTAAGTCCACTAGTATAAGAATCCACTAGTGCAATGACAAAAAACATGTATAAGAGCTCCATTATGTCCACTAGTATAAGAATCAACTTGTCCACAAGCATGTATAAGAGTTCATAACATCACAATAATGCAAAGGCCTTTTAATCATGCAACCCCATTAAGTCCTCTAGTGCAATTACCAAGTAAAGCCCATAACCTCACTCAACCAAGTAAACCCAATAAGAACCATCATCAATGTCCAACTTCACATACTATGTCATTATGATTAAACATCATCATACTTTAGTAGACATTCACATACTCTATCATTAAGAATAAAAATAATCATACTTAAGCAATAGAGACCAATCACATGTTCATATGTGAAATCAACATTATATAGTATCATTAACATGTAAGATCCACATATACATATCATTTACATATATAAGCATATAAGGATATAAGAACATCCTTCTAAGACTTCTCTCAAGGCCAACTAGCTCGACGTATAGGTGGAGTCTCATACACCTACCTAGACTTAGTCAAACCCCTCAAGTCATCCTAGTTAGAGTTCACTTTATCACTTCATTTATACTTTTAGGAGCATCTTGCTCGAACCGACACAGACTACATGAGCCAATGTGAAATGTAGTGTCATGGAATCCTACACCTAAAGAAGGTCGACTACTTTCAAAGGTAGTACAAAAACATAAACATAGCATCTACATGAATCCACTAGCTAGTATTCCTATAGGGACAACATTGTTCAAGAACTAGTAGATGTAGTTTGGACCCACTTTATGCTACAAGCATTATAGACTCAAATCTCATGAGTACATAGTGATCCTACTTGCCCTATGTGGAAAAGGAGACTCCTCACTACGACTTGTTCACTCGGTGCTAAGATAGAGTCCCTTTTGAAATGTCTTTCATTAATAATCATAACTTAGTTTGGTCATAGGTTCTATCCCTTATATAGTTGTAGTGTCACGACCCTCACCTATACCCTAGGAAATAAGGCATTATTAAGTCACAACACGACGTACTTGACCTCTCGGATGGTTGTAAAATCTCTTTGACATCATCATCGCATAAAAGTATGAAAAGTAGTGCGGGATTAAGTCTTTTAACAGGAAATATCTTAAACATATTTCATATTAAAATCATAGAAACACAAAGTGTCAGCATATGTCAGTCTTAGACTCAAGAATACTTGGGACATGGCCCATACAATACAAATGTAGAAATACTTAGTCTATTACAATATTTTGAATTAAAAGACATCAAAACACGATAATATCCTCGAGTCAAGTAAGGACATACATTAATTTTGCTTTAACGATAACTAGAATCCAAGCTTTCCTTCACAATCCTTCTTACCTTCCACCTATACCTTTAGATATAACAAAATGTATGGAATTAGTACAAGCACTTGTACTAAGTATGGCTTAATTCATAAAATCATGAAAATAGACATGTATTAGAAACACGTTCTTACTGATTAAAACATTATATCTTAAGCTTAAGAACAACATTTAACAATTTAATAACGTATAATATATCCCATAAGCATTTTACCCCATTTTAAGAAATACCACATTAAGCTAAGCTAATCTCTTTAGTCACACCTAAATGATCCTAAGACTCACTTAACATGCAATCCTCTCACTAAAGTACATCCTAAGACTCACTGAAGTAGATACAATGAGAGATCACCCATACAACCTCTTTAGTCACACCTAAATGATCCTTAAGACCACCTATAATGGGATAAATACACTTACAATACACCAAATACATATACGTAAGATCCTCCTACAAAAGGTGATTTTAAGATTCACTTGAGTGAGTTGTGAAGAGATCGCCCATACACTCCCTTAACACACACCTAAGGGATCCTTCAGATTACTTATACTAAAATCATTCTCATTTCATAACATAATATGCATATAATATGACATGTCCTCCTAGAGGTTATCAAAATACTTACTTAAGTAATTCAAGAAGAGAATGCCCAAACTTCACCTCTCCAATATTACTTAAATAATCATTAATACTATCTAAGTTTGGAAATTTTCTAATGCACCAACCAACTTTCCTATCTATTGTCTTTCTTAAGACTTACCCAGGTAAGATATGAAGTGACCATTCCTATGCCCCCTTCACACCGTAACTACATAACCCTTAAACTACTCTAGGCTAGTACTTATTCATTTAGAATGCTTTCTTAAATTTAGAAAAGAGCTAGGGACTCAGTCACTATTATCTTCAAGGCCTAATCGATCAATATCCAGATAGCGTCCCACACCACCACCTAAAATTCATAGAACTTCTCCAATACTAGTAAATATCCTATATGATGAGAATAGGAAATTATAGACAAAGACCATACTAGCCAGTCTTAGAATCCGGAGTCGTAACCTACTACGGTGGAGGGTGTTCCACTTACCAATGATAGAACTTGGACACATCCCATGTAGGCACATGGTTAAGGAATATGAAGGGTTTCTTTGTACTCCATCCTCATGCCTAACTAGAGCTACTCCCCATAAAATACTCACTCAGTTCTAGACTTTGTTCTGATAGAGTACTTCAGTAAAGGAGTACATATAGAGTCTCCATATGTTGTTCATAACTCAATCACATTCACCTTACCAAAGTGGACCATAGGGTTGCCTTACAATGGTCAATATGATAGATTAATGATTCTTCTAACGATGATTTCATTCCGTTCAAGCCAGTCAAACCCTATGTCCACCATTTACACAAGAGGGATACAATTACGAATTTCGACTTCAAGGATATCATAACCTTACAACTGAGTTGAAGGCTCTACATAAAGAACCCTCCTAGAAACATTCAAGGTCACATGTCATTCATACATACAAAACGAAGAAGCTCTAGCATCCTAAGTCAACAATTCATATTCACATGATACACATATCAAGTAAGGTACACAAGTGTACCAACGCAAGACACAACATACTTCACCTATAACATATCATTCTAGAAGCACATAAAATCACTATTCGTACTTACTAGTCATCCTACACAATAATATAATCAATATAACAACCTTAATACTCACATAACCAAATAGTAAGAATCATACATCAAATCTAAGACTACATGCAAAATGACATACGCATAGTCTAACATGATCACCTAATGCTTAGAGAAGAGCACATACTTTCACATTATTGACATGTAGATAGATACGAACATACTTCACGTAAATAAACTACACAAATCATCATAATATATCAAGTAATTTTCCTAAAAGGCCATGATAATCATAATACATAAAGTAATGCAGCTGAGGCCACATAATTCACAAGTAAAGCACATAAAACTGCCACCATAAGTGGCTCATATCAATCACAAACATAATTCAAGACCTAATTTACATAATATAAAGATAATTAGTGCATTGTACCACCAATACATTTTTTAATGTAATCCATATATAAGTCATCCAATACAATACAAAAAGGCCCTTACCCCATGGCCATGATCATCAAATCACAAAAAGCATAATACTCAATGAATCTAAGTCAATTAAATATAGGTTTATATATCTAAGACAGCCTATTCATCAATCTAATACAATTCTTACATTCAATTCCCTAAGTAAAAGTACATTAGAATTCATAAGCATTGAGACATGATCATAACTACCATATTATAGCCAATTTGAAGAACTTAGGTTTTGCATGGGTACATGTAGATTTTAAGATAAAATCATTTAATTGACAATTCACCCTTGCATTTTTATAAAAATTAGAAATACTTAAAAAAGTTGAATACTCAGTTGTTTTACCCCTCATTAGTATTACAATTAACATTTTAGAATAGTGAACATTTTTTATCTCTTCGTCATTTATTCATAATTTAGACAATCTAAGAATGAATCATTGAGAATTTGATAGATCATTGATACAAAAAATATCCAAATACCAAATCCGACGTCCGATGTTTAGAAATACGAAAAGTAAATATGATTTTCAATACTTTGCTTGTGTATAACTACAAAGTAGCAAGCATTTTAATTGGACTAGTTAAATGACGGAAAAGCCAATATTTAAAAAATGTATTGAAAATTACTGTAAGGATGCAAACACGAATAGTTATAGTTTTTTCATTTGCAACAACTCCAACAATAAGGTTGGGCATGTGACATAGACCATCTACGGACAGTGTCTGAACCAATGACCGCCCTACTAGTTCGTGGTTTGGGACAAAGATTGTTTTGTGGATAATATTTCTCCCGCGCCTATGTCCCATCAAACTACCTCCAACTATGGGGCGTAGACTAGGCAACTGGTTGTCGATTGCCATCGTATGTTGGACTGCTTTAGACAGTTTTGGCCACCTTGATGGGTCCTTCCTCAAGTACCCTTGGTTTGTCCTTAGGGATGTTTTCCCGGACATTTCCAACTCCAATTGGAATGATTAAGTAAATCTTCAAAAAAATTTCCAATGAACTAGCAGCTTCATAGTGAATCATGCAAAAAGTTTCAAAAAATGAAATTTAAGAAAATTGGTAATGGAAACATGCTAATATGCAAGATAAAACTATATAAACACATTTTAAAATATAATAATAACTTCGGGAAATGCACAACGCAAAGAATCAATGAAACTGAAATCCACCAAGACTCCTAAACACAATGCACGTGCAACATGCTTCTATGACCATATACTCTCAAACTTGAGTTAAATAGAATAGATAAAACAACCAATAAAAAATAGAATACTCACCATACCCCCCACCCACTTAGAAGGAACTCATAAAAACTAAATAAATAATTACAAGAGATTACCGACATCCTCATCAACATCCGACTTTGATCCTCTTTCCTGAAGTGCATAGAAATGTTTCTTCTTTGGCGCATAATTACCCGGAATACTTGGAGTAACTTGCTCACCTTATTTTTTTTTTGAAGAAATAGTAGGAAAATCCCTCACTTTATGTCATACAGACAAAAAAAAAAAAAGTAGGTCCTTCCTCCTCACCCGTTTGCCTACCATCATAATCCTCTCATCCCCCACCCTTCGGTTACCAATTAGACATCCCTGATAGTGCCTCTTTCCATAAGTAGCACAAGTAGGTTTACAATTTTGAGAACCACTATGCTTCTCAAGTTTGATCTTAGGAGTTGTACGACCATGCTACACTATAACATAAACTTGTATAGGCTTATTGTGTATGCACAACTAATTCAAGAGTCTAAACTTAATAGGATCTAAAGGAACTTGAAGAACGATAGATCCGATGAGCAAAATAAATCTATGTTTAGAAGAGGGATCCAAACAAAGATGGATACAGTGCTCCTAAGGTCAAGATTGAGTGTGGTAATAGTTCCCATGGTATTAACCCTACTTTTTCTAGATGTGGGAAGAAGCACTTTGGGAAATTTCTAGCCAGTACAGGTGGTTGCTTAGGTTTTTGTAAGGACGGTAGTAAGGTAAGGGATTGTCCTTCTATTGCATATAGAAGAAGAGAAGCCAAGCAAGGTCCTCCTAGTGCTCCGAATGGTGAAGCTCCAGACAAGAATCATTTATATGTTCTTCAAGCTAAGTGAACAAATACAGGAGATGATGTCGGTACGTTATAGTCTTCTCTCTTTTGTGGGGATGGATTCCTTCTAATTGGGGGAGTATGGTGTGTAGTGAAGTTTTGATTTGTTGTCTCTTCTCTTTTATTCAATTCAAGCTTTAGATATAAAATGTCATAGTAGCATGTTTCATGTTGCATTTGTTTATGGGTCTTGTTAAAAATGAGTTTCAATTATATCCTTGCATTGTATATTTAATGAAGTTATGTTGATGTTGTAAAATGAGTTTATATAATCTTACTCTCATGTTTTCGTTCCTTCATCGTAAATTGCTTAAATGTTGCATTAGTGTGTTATGAGGTATACATTAGTGTAAAGAAATTAGTACTTCCTTGTAACGAATTCGAAATTTTCAATAAATTGTTATTTCATTAAAAAATATTATAATGTGTTTAGAATTGATGTAATTGAGAATTATAATGTGTGGATAAGGATTTCCTCCTATTTCAAATAAAGATGTGAGTCTTTTTGCATGATGAGTTGTAGATATAGTTTCTATCTTCTTGTTGTGTTTTGTGTCTCTTGATCATGTGCAATTGGTGTTTCTACTAACAATATGCATTGTATATGGTGTGATATCATTTTGAGATTTTAGTCTTGAGTCTTCATCTCTTGATAGTGCCAAAAGGTAGCAAGTGTCATTCGAGGACGAATGTTGTCCAAGTGGGGGACAATATAAAACCTCCAAAATGGACTAGGTGAATCTTGAGCCTAAAACGTCTTGCATGAGTTTTTAAAGTTACAAAAATGATTTATAATAGTTTTTAGAGGAAGTTTGTAATGTTTGGAATACTTTTGAGGTCAAACGTCCAAACACATCCAAGACGTTTGAAAGTTAGCCTTGAAATGTGCTTGTGTGATCTAGTGGGCCTTTGTATGTTTTATGTGTTGTTTGAAGTTCAATTTTATAGAAGAGGTTCCAAAAAACTAGACAAGCGTGTTTATGTTTTAAACGTCCGAATCCACAAGGAACGCATTAGGGGTCCTTGCGGAGGACAGAACGTTGGGCTAGCAAGCAGCCCAAGGCAGCAACAAATTGCAATTAAAGGAACCAGTCCGCATCCTGGACTTGGTTCAGCAACAACCATGTTTTTATCCGCGTTACGGGAAACTACGCGGAATCTACTAACTAGAAATTTATTTTTAACAATCAGTCGTTTAACAGCTCACTGGAGACTAGTTCCAGACCGAAAAAAATTCCAAAAATTTAAGCTATGATTGACCTTGGTAAAGGGTCCTATAAGTGCAGGTTTTTTTTTGGGTATTTTGGCGACTAGTTCTTCACGGTTATTGATCCTTTTTAAACCCCCAATTCCCCATTCAAATCAAATCCTGCAAGTCCAAAACAAAAAATCTTCATTCCTTCTTTCCAAAACCTCCATTGATGTAGGTTTGAAGCTCCAAGGATAAAGACATATTTTTCATGTTTTTCTCCATCAATTTTGTGGGATTTTCATCACAATTAAGGTATAGTGTTTCATATTTGAATCCTCATCCATTCAAAAAGTCCATTTCATGACTTTCAAAGATTATCAAAAACATGAAATCTTCTAATTTGAAATTTTGCAATGGGTTCTTGAATAAAATGATTTTAATCAATGATTTATGATTTAATAGATGTGAATCGAATGATTTTATATCAAATTTCTTATGAACCCATGCAAATCATGATATCCTAATTTTGACTATATTATAAGTCATTTCATCATGTCTCTATTGTATTGAATTCTTTTTGAGATAGAATTAGGCTATTGATATATCTACGAATTATGTTAGATTGTATATTAGGCTTTGGTGTCTTAATTTGATGAATTTCATATGGAATTATGTTTGTTGATTGTATGTTTCAATATGGTTTCATATGAGCGGACTATGGTATTGGTGAAAAGCATTTGTGATTGTATTGGTTGAATTAGCTAGGGATGGTGTGTGTTGATAGGATCGTCCTTTGGTATTAATGACATAACATTCTATATATTGTGTAGTATAGGTATTTCAATTGTGATTTTTGTTATGGTCAACTTATGATGGTGGTGCTTGTGTCATATATTTGTGTAGAATTCGGTCTTGTTTGCATTAGTTTATGAATTATGATGTTAGCATGTTATAATTTGGATATGTGATCATTGTGAAGTTCTATGACTTATGTTTATATTTGAAATAAAAACATGAGTTATTCTTGTTGATGACGAATGTCTATAGTAGACTATGGTGAGGTGTTACTTTGTATCTCCTGATGTTGAAGTGTGAATCTTTCTACTTGATTATATTCATCTTCTGATTAACTACGTTGAGGTTAATTTATGTCGGAGTGTGTAGGGTGACTTGTAGTATAATCAGTTCACCCTATGAACTACATTAATGTGATTGTACATATGATAAGATGAAGTATGTGTGTGTCTTCTTGTGGTTGACCTATGTCCCTCTACTTGATACATTAAGAATATAAATATAACTCTTGACTTACTAGGATAAAGCACCTTTGTCGTGTTTGTGTATGTGTGATTGAAATATGACCTTGAAAATGGTTAAGAGAGTCATTAACTTGGAACCTTAAAACTAGATAGAAGCTTATGATGTCCTTGAAGTGGATAGCCGTAATGGTATCCTTCTTGTGTGAATGATGGACATAGGTCTATGTTGGCTGGAATGCCATCAAACCATCCTTAAGAAAGTCATAAGATATCTTCTTAACCATTGTGTTGTAGACCTAGTTCATCCATCCTTGAGTAAGGTTTAGTATGATTTTGTTATCACCATTATGTCATACCTCTTTATATGCCCTTGTGATTGATTTACTGTATGTATGAGAACAAACGCTAACACCGAGTAATTATTCTTCAGGATTGACTCTAATTAAGTTGAGAGTAAAGTACAAAGAAACCCTTGATATTCCTTAACCATGTTCCTACATGGGATTTGTCCATGTTCTAGCCTTGGCAAGTAGAACACCCTCATCTGGAGTCTCCATCCCTAGCTAGTATGTTCTATGTCGGTTATTGCCTATTCTCATCACGTGGGATACATTTTAGTATTTGATATGTTCTACAATGTTTAGGTAGTGGAATGGGACACTATCTAGAAAAAGCATGTTTAGGCTTTGAATATGCTAGAGTGTAGGTTCCCTAGGTCTCCTCTAAGACCATTATGTTGAAGTCCTTAATTTTTGAATGTATCTTTAATGGATTAATTAAAACGATGACTTAATTTAAATGCATATAACTCAATAGGTACTTATCTAGAGTAGCATAAAGGATAGCATAGGTAAGCTTTATGATGGTGTATGGGCGGTCTGTTCATGTTTTACTTGGGTAAGTCTTAGAGTAACCTTAGGTAGGGGTTTATTAATTTAATCTTTGGAAACCTTGAAAATATCATAGGTGTGTGTCAAGGGGTTGTATGAACGTCCGCTTCATGTCTCGCTCAAGTTAGCCTTAGCATACATTTGGTAAGAGAGTCTTATGCTTATATGTTATGAAGTAATGTTTATGTTATAGTATAGAATAATACTTATATGCGAAGTTAATGTTGAATTCAATTTCCTATACTTATGTTATGAGGTTTTTTTTCAAAAAGAGCATGTTTTATACAAATATCCTTTTAGCATGATTTTATTGCATTACACCTTAATTAGTGCATTCTAATGTGCTAATCCATATATTTTGTCTTATCTCTAATGGTGTAGGCAATAATTGAGAGGACTCATTGAACTGAAGCTTGGATATTAGCATCATTCATGAAAAGTTGTGGTATGTCCTCAATTGATTTGAGGCCATCACTATGTTTAGTTTCTTTTAAACGGACATTGTTAGACATTGTTTTTTTTTTTATTTTCTTTATGTATGGGCTGTGATCCAAGATATTCGTATATCTAAGATGGAAATTTTGAGACGTATTCCTTCTAATGATTTTATATTATTTCTATTTTGTTATGTATGGTCCGTGACCCAAGATATTTTATATGTCTAAGATGGACAATTTTGGACTTAGTCCTTCTTATGATTTTCTATCAAAGATATTTTGAAATATTATTTTATTGTCTAAATTTTTTTAATTCCGCATTACTTTTCATACATATATGCAATGAATAATGTCGAAGGGCTTGTACAAGACCTCTGAGCGGTCGAGTACACTGTGTCTAACTTGAAGGATGAACCTTTCTTGTGTACTCTGGGGCTCGTGACAAGGAGAACCAAAACATTTGACCCAAAAGATCTAAAAAATAACATGCACTTGACGAGTGCAAACGACACCTCGTTAATGGACTCATGCACCGTATATGGAAGTCGTGTGTCCATGCTTAGTATTATGGAGCCTTGGATCTATTTGAGAACTCTCTAATCTAAACAACAGAGTGTCAGGAATGTCTATTCATGGATTGACGAACCATCAACCATGAGCGTCATCTGGGGCTTCCACACTGGTGCAATGCACGGCCAAGCCAAGTGTGGTTTGCTAAATTCCACCTTTGGCAATTTAAATGTTTGTTTGGTCTAATTCACTCATGCTTCAAAAATGTTTAAAACTCCAAATACTCTCACTTCTCTCTAGAATTTTCTCTGAAGACCCCCACTGAAGAAGAGGATCAAAATTTCTCTAAAGCTTCAAGAATAAGTCTTTCCTTCACAAATATCTAAGGATTGATACGTTATGGAGTCTCTTCACTCTTGGGACTCCTTACCCCTAGAGGTTCTTCAAAATTGGATTTCAATGATCTTTAAAAACCTAGTTTTTACAAAATTTCATGGGTCTTCCTTCAAACTTGCTTAATTTAGTCTTGATTGATCAATACCGATGGATTATGAATTTTATGAAAGGATTGATGTATTACTATAGTCTTTGATCTAATTTCCAAAAAGGCACATAAATGTTCCTTTTCTCATAACTCTAGCTTATGAATTAGATTTACTAATGATTAAGGTTGATGTAATTGAATGTGTTCTTTCATAATTTTCTATTATATGATTATTATGGTTAATTTTTTTGGTAAATATCATCGAATATGGGGTGAAGTATTAAATAAGTTTCTTGGAGGCCATTGGTAGGATCTTCAAGGTCATGAACACTTTATAGTAATAATGTTTTATTATTCCTGGTAATATTGCTCAATTATAATATGAATGATGAAGTTATGAATGTATGATGATGCAGTGAACAAAATGTGTATGTGATGATGATAGGTGTATTATTAAGAGGGAGTAGAGGTACTTCTCATGTACATCTTATTACTATGTTATGAGTTAATGTTAAGACATTATTTTGGGTTGTGATGAAATGACTTTATCATCTTAGAGCCTAGGATCCATGAACATGTTATATAAGGAGATAAACTTCTAATATGTATGTTATAAATTAATTATAAGGATGACTTAGATATACCTCAAAAGGGAATTTATCTTAGCACCGAGTGAGCTTTACAACAGAGGTGTTCCTTCCTAAAAGGAAGGTAGGTTCACCAAATTTTCTCATGAGGGTCAAACTAATATGTGAATTAGCATAAAGAGGGTTTCTAGTAACAATCTCCAAGTTCCTTAACTATATTCCCCCATCGGAACCTTAGCTAGTGTATCCACCTAGATGGTATCATCATTTACATGTCCTACTTTGGAAAGTAGGATGCCCTCCTTTTGTTATTAGGGGTTTACACCGGATTCCATGTTTAATTCATGTGGACTAATGTCGCTTATGGCAAAGTCTCATGTATGTAAAAAAAAAGAAAGTAAAAAGATGAACACTAACTAGGATTACTTAAGAGGTGTTACTAAGTGTAGATAAGGGTATGGGACTTTACCTATACATTGCACAAGTGTACCTTGAGGGGAGTTCTAGGGTGGGTTCTTTCTGTACATATGTTATGAATGAAATGCATAATGTTAGTCTTAAAATGATGTTGATGTACATTATTTTGGTACAAATTGTAATATATAATGTTTATTACAATTATTATAATGTTAAATGGTGTAAAGGCGATATTTGTGCTCTATTTGTTAGTTTACTTGGTTTATGTAGTGTTATTGGACTTTCCATATACATTGCACTAGTAAACTTTGATACGGGTTACGCCTAAGGTCTTGTAATGTATTGACGAAATGGATTTTACAACTAAATTGTTTTCTATGGTTTTATTATGATGTTACTCTTGAACATGAATATGAAAATGCCTCATTGTTTTTGTGTTATGGGCTTGCATATGTTCTTGAATGTGCATGAAGTTTTTAAAAGTAAATTTAGCCTTTTTATGCTAAAATTTCCCTTTGTGCAAGTTTTCAAATAATTTACTTTCATATGTTTCCATATTAGTAAATATGGTTTGTACTAACACATATCAATTCTATTTTTACAAAAATGTACGTTCAGACCAATGAGATGCTTCAAGGGCATTCTCAAAGAAACTTGGATTTCTCCAATGTTGTTGAGTCCTCAAGTCCAAGGACGCTAGCTTTGTCATTTTGCTACATTTAAAGACATTGTTATATTTATTCTATTTAAAGATCTGTGTTGTATTCTCTTACAAGGCATGTTCTAATGATGTAAGGGCTTAGTCTAATTTCTCTTTATCACATCTGGGGAGCACCCCCTGACAGTAACATGGGTACTTGCCTCTCAGACGAGATCTTGTAAAAGCCATCGTATCATTCATCGCATTGACATAGTTAAATTTATTGGAAAAATTATTGAACTTTCATGGCACATCTATTCTAGAAACTTTACTTCATATATATATATAATATATATAATAGAGATATATATATATATATAGATTATATAAGTGCATAGTACATAATCTTTTGCCAGATTCGATTCAAAAAATTAGCAACACATTAGGGACAACGATCCTTAAACCATAAAGAACATTAAACTATATAATAATTTGAACTCATTTTAAAGTATTAAAATATTGAGTAGGGAATCCCTTGGAAATTAAGGAACCTTTCCTTGAGCTTGGGAATCACCTATAAAGCTAACCTAATCAAGGAACATCCTTTAAGCATCCATAACCTTTACTTTTGTGTAACACAGTATAGAAAGAATGGGATAAGTACAGATGCACTAAGTATGACAGATCATGCAAAAATATGATCTAAAAGTGAAATTTCTTGAATCATACTTCATGCATTTTTTTCAGTTAAATCTTTCACAACCCCCAACCCTTTAGACAATAGGCATATATATCATTCACCACTTCAGTTAAATATATCAAAGACCAAACATCACATAAAAATGTATGACCATTTTGGAGTCACATACAGTAGCTCTTTTTCCCTTAACCGTGAGATTATTTTCCTTTTATTCACTACCAAATAATCCTCTAGTGATACTGGTATAATGTTAACCTTATGGACAAGGGAAAAGGAGAAAACTAATATAACCTACATAATCAACCAAATATAATCATAACGCATAATATATTAAAGACCATTCAAATAAAACTCCCTTGGATTACAGTAAGCTACTTTTATTTGTATAATTTTGACTTCTTTTCAGTATACATCATTATAAGACCTTGTTCATACGCCATCTTGGTACTAGTGCAATGAACATGTGAAGCCCCAAACCCCACAATGCTTAGTAAACTCTTCATGATTACCACAAACCTAACATTAAAGTCAGATAATCAAAAACTAAATAAAGGAACTAATTCATGTCAAACAAGACCTTCTCATTAGTCAACTTTAGAAACAAAATAGTGCCACATAAGGATACGATCACATAATTATAGATTTATACCATGCACATCTTCATAAAAGTAGAAAGATAATTACAAAGGTCATACATATTGACAAAGGCATAAAACAACATATCAGTTTCACGTTCTAGGAGTTGCTCTAAGGAGCTACTTGTTGCCATGTCTAGATGGATTCTTTCTCCACGTATCCTAAGTAAATCCTTTAAGTCATCCTAGTTAGGATCCTATTCATTTACTTCATGGTACATTTACTTAGGGAAACTACACCCTTAACCGACACTAAGACCAATGGGTGCTTTACAGGGGTCTAGTTTTGTAGAGCCTGTACACCAATAAAGGTGATTACTTACCTAGCATGCCTATGTGATATCACATTGCTAGCCATATGTTTGGGCAAGCATTAGTTATGGAACTTGGAGGTACATGTGGAGAAACCCTCTTTATGCCAAGATGGGGTATTATGGTTGTTCACTTATTGAAATACTATTTATTCTATTGAAGCATTGTGGGTATAACCCTCTGAGATTAGGTTAGACCTTCCTTCCATATTGGAAAGGTCCACACACTCAATTCAAGGGCACGCAATACTAAGCTAAGTTCCCGATTTGAAAAGTCTTCATTTAACATGTGATAAAATATGGCTTAGAAGATTCATCACTCATAGGCTTAGCTCATAGGTCATAATATGAAATTTCATCAACCTAAATCAGTGAGACGAACCTTAACATAGAAATAGCAATGTATTAGACTACTAGATTAGATACGCTGTATCACACCTTTCAGGATCGTTAACTAGATTCATCATTGATAGGTGTGTATAATTGAATAGGTGGATCGTGTATTTCCAAAGGAAAAACCTTTCACATAACACATCAAGGTCAACAATGTTCAATATCAATGCAATAAGTGTTATTGTGTATCTATACGAGGAATCAGTCATAATCACACACTCCAAACGCTTATGAACATTCATAAGTAATTTATCATATCCATATAAGTAACATCATAGAATATAAGTCATTATTATAACATGTTTCATACCAATCTATGCATGTCTTTATCACGCAAACCTAGGAACTATCCATCAAGGCAATTGTGCAATGCATAGTCAACGTACCATAACTTTGCCTCTTCT
>JAKWJA010002489.1:40112374-40281764 GCA_027704765.1 Solanum habrochaites | reverse complement strand
TTAATATTTACGTGGTTTAATTAGGTTAATAAGGAAAACTAAGTAAGGTAATTAAGACCCTTTGTAATACCCTTAATCTCAGTAACATAAAAGCCAATCTCAAAATAAACTCTCGGCCTTCTCTGTAGTTCGGCTAGACAAGAAACCACCAGTCAATGCTTGCAAGAGAACTAGGGTTTGGGGGCCGGAAAGAAAAGGGTTGTATTCTTCTAAAAAATTTTAGAAACATTAAGGTATGGTTTCTATTCACCTTTGAGATTCTTTCCTCGAAGGGTTCCTTAAAATTGATTTCAGAAAGTTGAATTTTATTATGGGTTTCATTCAATTACGAAATTGAAGTTATGGATTGAGTTGTTAGGCAATTCTTAGGTTATGAGGGAATTGCAACTCATACTTTCACACTCTTCCCATTTGTCTTCCATTGCTCAATTCATTTCCGTTCAATCTTTAATTGCATGTGATCCAACCTTTTTTATTAAAAGTTTGATGGTTGAGATGATAATGAAGAATATGATTCTCGATTGCTACCCTAGTATTATCTTGACCTATATTGTATGGTGATTCATTCAATTAGTGGTTGTTTATTAGATTACTATCCCTATGTTGATTTTAGAGTTAAATTAAGATGAGGTATTAGGCCCCTATCATGCTAGTTCTGAGATGTGATTCAGGGATGTTATCTTAATTTGAAAATTTGCCGATGTACTGTGTCTCAAGTTATGATCTAAAGAGGAATTTGGGTTATAGAGATGCAATTGGACTTTTATTCTATTTGATGAATTGCATTTGTGAGGTTGTTGTAGACCTTGATGGATTAAACTATGAGGAACGATTTGTAAGGTTACAATGTCGATCTTTATTTCCAATGGTTATAACTTGATGTTAAGATATGGGACTATTACATTGGAGTATGCCGTATATTAATCTTTTAGGGTGGTATTATGTTAATTGACAGTCTGACTTATGTTGTGAGGGGTAGATTAAGGTGTTTTGTATGTGCTATAAGGATAGTGAAAATATCAATGTTCCTAAATGTTATGAAATGCTAAAGTGTGAACCTCACTTATATGGATTGTGATGAAAGAAACGTAAACTCTACAATTCTTATTGATTTATTGATGATTATGATTATACTAAGGGTAGACACTAGACCTATACTTAAAAAAAGGGGGTTATGATTTACCAAGGGACTAAAGGAATTTCACATAAAGGAATACTACCTTCGGCATCTGTTGTCAGCTTGTATGTAAGGGGGACATTTCTTCTATAACGAAGGTAGGGGTCAGTAAGGTCATCACGGGTGGATAGCCTCAGACCCAGGGGGTAGGGTGGTTATTGTAGGTTTACATTCCATGATTTATTCCACAGCTCCATAAACGATGGTTCCACCATAGGATACTAGCTAGTGGATCCACCTATATAGGTACGTTTATGTTATTTCTACCTTGGCAGGTAGACCATCTTCCATAGGTGTAAGGTTTCATGACACCGGATTCCACCTTATCTCATGTTATCTATGTAGGTTAAGTCAAGAGTTCCCTAAAATAAAATAAATGAGGGAAGTATAGACTAATTGAAGTGACTTGAGTTGTTTGACTTCAGCTTAGGTATAGATATGGGACTCTACCTATGCCTTGCACTAGTTTGTCTTGATAGAAGCTTTGAGAAGTTTATTATGCAATGAATGGAGATATAAGTAAAGGAATTTATGTTGAATGGTTAGTTATGACATATGAATTGGTTATCAGTTTAAAGAAAGACATAATATATGCGATGGAAGCTAGTATGCTATTGTGGAAGTGAATTCTAATATATCTTTATGGGGGTTATTGATTTTATTAGGTTAATGGGGCTTGCTTCGTCATGAACTTGGGATCTATGATTAAGTGGTTGGTTTGCTTTTACTATTTTCTGTGGTTTACTCTTATTCAGTTTGTGATATTATTACGATATTAACTTACATGAGTTTATTGGTTGTTTGTATGATGACGAGCATTCGGTTATAAATTTTAAATTTGTTAAGTATGTTCAAAGTATTGGTTTAAATAACATGATTTCATTAAATATCCATTTTTGAGCATACTTTGTTGGTATTTGTGCATATGGTCTCATTTTAGTACATGTGGCGTACTAACCGCATTTTCTCCCTTTTTTCACAAACATTTAACGTTCCGGTCGTTGAAGTTTATTTGAGGTGATTTAAAGGAAGACTTGGATATTCTATAATCAAAGTGGTAGATCCTCATTTTCACCTAGGACTATGCCAATATTCTCTCTGCGAAGTTACATAATACTACAACTTTTGTGTTGACTCCATTTTTTATTTCAGGCAAAGTTGTATAAAGCCTATGTGCGGCTTACTTTTATTGATGTAGGGATATGCCCAATGTTATTGTCCTATTAAAGTGGTTATGAGATGGAGACGGATTCTGTCTCAATTTCTTTACTATATTAAGGTGTAAAAAAAAGTAAAAGGACTATGGAATCTTCTATACGAACGAAAAAGAAAAAAGTCTATGTATACTAAATTTATTACGATATGTGATGGAAGGTATATGTAAACCTCCGATTAGAAGTAGTTGTAAAAAGTTTTTGAAAGTTTTTGGAAACTTTCCATATTTTAATCGAGGATATGCAAATGATGCAAGGACTAAAGGCTTGTCTTAGTCCTAATGAGAACGACTCGCCATCGGTTACGTCAAGGGGTGGTAAACCGGGATGTGACAAAACTTGGCACAGAGCATGAGTGACATTAAACGTGTTGTTGACGTCTCTCTCAACATGTCCAATTTAGGTTTGTATTCATTGTGAATCGCGCAACACTTATGAGTAGGAACCTATTATGATGCTTAGGAATCTTACATCTTTCTTGGACATCTTAATCGTGCCAATAGAGTGTACTTATGGTTGATGTTGCATCTAATATTATTATGGCTTATAAGAAGCATGAACACTTGGAAGGATGCGGCTGCGAAGACTTGAAAGAGGAATTATAAATTGTGGGAGATCCTCACCATGATGAGCAAGTTCCTCCACTAGAGGAAAATGCTAATGTTTATCAATCCCTGGCTAACCCTCAACCAATGATGGAGGCGGACATGAGGGTTATTCTTGATCAAATGGCCCAATACATGACTACACAAACCGAAACCGCAATGGTTCAAGCTCAAGCTATGACTTCCCAATCCAATCGGGATGTTACACTAGGGTTCATTAGCAAACTATGGCTTCTCGACTTAAGGATTTCACACGGATGAATCCTGCTATATTCTATCGGTCTATGGTTGATGAAGACCCTCAATAGTTCATTGATGAGGTTTATTAGATACTATGTGCTATGGGGTTGTCTTCCAATGAGAATGCCGAGTTGGACTCCTACAAACTAAAGGATGTGGCTCATACTTTGCATGTACAATGGAGAGCTAATAGGCAACTTCAAGGTGGGCAGGTGACTTGGGAGATCTTCATGAGGGCTTTCCTTGATTGAGTCTTCCCTAGAGAGATGAAAGAATCTAAGGTTGTCTAATTCATCAACCTCCGCAAAAGAGGTATGAGTGTTCATGATTAACCTTTGAAGTTCATTCAATTAGCTAAATATGCTCCTTCTTTGGTCCACGATCGTAGAGCCGAGATGAGTCGACTTGTGACGGCTGTATCGGATGACTTACATGAAGAATGTTATTTGGCGAAGTTACATGACAACATGAATATTCGTCGTCTTATGGTGCATGCTAAAAGGATGTAGGAGGCTAGAGAAAAAAGGAAGGATAGGGATTCAAAAAGGACAAGGTCTTTTGAGGGTGGAGCTACTAAGATAGGTTTGGGATTCAAGACAAGTCCATATACAAGAAGAGGTTCTCAACTCAAGTTCCATCCAAATTTCCCAAAGCTAGGGAGGAGAGGGACCCTAGGCCGAGAGTTCAAAAACGGAAGAGTGGAAATTCCTCAAATGAGAAGCAACCTTGCAAGGAAAGTGGAAAGAATCACTTTAGTGCTCGCCTCATTGGGTCGGACAAATGATTTTGTTGTGGAAAGATTCATCACAAAGTGAAGGATTGTCCTAATGCTAATGCGCAAGACAAGGTTTGACAGACAAGTGGTTCTAGTGATGCTCCCAAAAAAGAACCGCTTATATATGCTCTTCGTACTAGAGATGACCAAGAGGCCACTCCCGAGGTGGTGACGGTTGTGGTTGTTGGGTATTCTAACTAGATCTTTTGCTATTGATGTGTAGCTTTTCGTATCCGGGGGCACTTTGTCTTTATACTCCCTTCGAGCTAAAAATGTTATAACTGCACCGATGTTTTGCAGAACTTTGTGGTTTATCTACACCAGTGGGTGAGTCAATTAGCAAAAAGTGTCTATCAAAAGTTTCACTATCTTTCCAAATAGAGTCTAGTAGATCTAGTTGAATTGTGAAAATGAATGCTTGATTTTGAGTCATTTGGGTAATGGATGGGTGTATGTATTTTCAGTCTATAGATTTTAGGACTGGAGTTGTGAGGTTTAGTTTCCCCAAAATGAAACCCATTATTGATAGAAGGGTGGGAATTCTATGCTAGAGGTCACTTCATTTGTCTAAAAGCATGGAATTATCTCAACGGGATTGTCTGAACACAAGTAAGGTCCAGGAATTGGATTCAGGAAATTACTCCTATGACGTCGATCCCGTGTTGAGTGAATTTCAAAAGGTTATCCAAATGACGATCCAGTATTAGCCCCAATGGGAATCTTGTTTTGGTATCAATTTTTATCAGAAAAAAACCCAATATATATTCCGACTTATCGAATTCCGGCCAAATTGATCAAGGAGTTGAAGGACACAATTAAAGATTTGATTGACAAGGGCTTTAAAGGCCAGCATTTCTCCTGGGGTGACTCCGGGTTTTATTCGGTGAAGATGAAAGATGGGTCATGAAGAACTGTGTGAGTAGCCAAACTAAAAAGGTTAATATTAAGAAAACCGTATCCCTTCTGTGTATTGATGATTTATTTGACCAAACTCTAAAGGAGCGATATATTTCTCCACCAATTGATTTGAGCTCGGGGATCACTAGTAAGGGTAAGAAATGAGAATTCCAAAGACGGCAACTTCGGATCGGGATGGACAATATGAGTGAGTTTGTGGTTATGTCCATTTGCTACGGAATGGCTCTGCGACTGTTTATTGACCAAATGAACAGGATGTTTATAAAATACTGATGCCTTCCTTATTGTGTTTGTTGATGGATATTTTGGTGTATGGAAAGAATGAGGTGATCATATGGGTCATTTAAGGAGAGTATTGCAACCCTTAAAGAGCATTTTCAATGGGTCGAAAATATGAAAATGTAATTTTAGTGGGGCGGTGTCGTTTCTTGAGGACCGAGCTCTATTGAGTGAGTTTAGTTTGAGGTATACCCAAGGAAGGACAGATTGTGTGGTGGGTTGAGGAAAAGAAAATAGAAATTGGCCTACACTTTGACTCCGATAGATATTAGGCGGTTTTCTTGAGGCTAGAACGCTTATTTAGAAGGTTTGTGGAGGGATTTTAATCCATAGAATATCCTTTGACCACATTGACTCAAAAGTGTAAAACATTTTAGTGGTCGGAGGCTTGTGAGAAGAGTTCTCAATAATTGAAAGATAGGGTTACTTCCGCTTTAGTGTTGACTTCACCGGAAAGTTCTAAGGGGTTCATTGTGTATTGTGATGCATCCCGCATAGGTTTGGGATGTATGCTTATGCATAATGGGAAGGTGATGGCCTATGCTTTAAGGCAACTTAAGGTGCACGAGAGAAAGTATCCTACGCATGACCTTGAGTTTGCCGCCGTGGTGTTTTCTTTGAAGGAATTACTTGTATGTTGTCAATGTTGATGTCTTCATTGATCATAAGAGTCTCCTGTATGTATTTACTCAAAAAGTGTTGAATCTCCAACAAAGAAGGTGGTTAGAATTGTTGAAAGATTATGATATGAGTGTCTTATATGATCTCGGCAAGGCCAATGTGGACTGCATAACTATGGGAAGTTTGTCGCATGTAAATAAAGACAAGAAAGACATAGTGAGAGATGTTCATAGGTTGGCTAGATTGGGGGTGAGATTGAGGATTTCTCCAAACGGTGGTGCTACAGTTAATAATAGCTTGGACTCATCATTGGTGGTTGAGGTGAAGTCCAAACAACACATTGATCAACTATTGATGGATATGAAGGAATTGGTTTTAAGCAAGTTGAATGACTCTTTCTTCTTAATGGGTGGGGGTAGGTGTGTGGTGATATCAAGGGAGATTATGTGTTCCTGCTGTTGATGGGTTAAGGGATCAGATCCTTTAATAAGCCCATGGATCCCACTACTCCATTCTTTCGGATTCTACTAAGATGTACCACGATCTTCGGGAGGTATATTGGTTAGGGGGTTTGAAGAAGTTACAGCGCGGAAATTTGTGGATAGTGTCAAATCCTAACTTGTAAGGCGGATACATCAAAGCCGACTGTGTATACAATATGATCGAAATTCCTACTTGTACGTAGGAAGCCTTGATATGTACTGCTTAGTAGGGTTTCTCAGACTCAAAAAGTCATATGATTTTAATATGGGTGATTATGGATAGATTGACTAGTCCCGCTCGTTTTATCCCATATCCTTCACATATTCGGCGGAAGATTAATCAAAGATCTTCATAGATGAGATTGTTTGTCGCCATGGTATTCCGTTATCCATCATTTTGAATCAGGGTGCACAATTCACATCTAGATTTTGGAGTTAATTCCAAAAAGGTTTGGAAACTAGGGTGAAATTGAGTACCGCTTTTCCTCCTCAAACGGATGGTCTAGAAGAACGCTCTATTCAAACCTTTGAGGATATGCTTATAGCTTGCATTATTGATTTTAAAGTAAGTTGGAATAAGCACTTGCCATTTGAGGAATTTTCTTATAACAATAACTTTCATTCATCCATCTCCATGGCTCCCTATGAAGCCCTGTATGGTAGTAGGTGTAGGTCCCTTATAGGGTGATTTGAAGTTGATGAGCCATGTATTCTTGATCCCAACTTGATTTGTAAGACTTTGTAAAAGGGTTTCTTCATAAAGAAATGGTTTAAAAATGACCTAAGTCGGCAAAAGGAGTTATGCCGATAATGAAGGGATTTGGGTGGGAGAATTTGGTGATAAGGTGTATTTAAAAAAGGGGTGCACCAATGAAAGGGGGTCGTTCCTAGGTTAGTGGCAAGAAAGGGAGATTGGGTCCTCCTTATAGTGGGTCCCTATCAATTTTGCAAAGGGTTTGTAAGGTTGCCCATGAATAAATGAAACATCCTAGTGGAATTGGCTTTGGTTCAATCAGGTTTTCCATATTCTATGTTGAAAAAGGGTTATCGTGACCCTGAGTTCATTATTCCTATTGAATGGTATTGGTCCTGTTTTGTCAAGGAAACCTCTCGTGTGAAGAAGCCCCTATTAACAATCAATAGGCAAGTCAAGAGTTGCAAGGGGGGAGGGGAATTAACGAGGTGATATGCGTAAAAGGTTATGGAAAAATCAATTAGTTGAGGGTGCGTGCTGCTTACAGGGGAGGATGAGGTCGGGATCGAATGAAAATCCCGTTATCCTTAAATCTTTTAGACTTAAGGTTAGACATTCTTTTTATATATAGTATGGACAAAGATTATGGTCTGGTTCTGGTGATTGGGGGAAGTGTTGCAAACATGACATTTTTGAAACCTTCCAGGAAGTTCGACTGTGAAGTCACTATAGTATCCTATTAACAAAACTTGAAATCTGTTTTTTTCTTGCTTTGAGTTATACGTGAGTTGTGATATGGGGAGTCTTATGATAATGATAGGTAGATCTTGTTAACTAGAACTTTTTGGCTAATTGACTCTATGATGTATGTTGACTCATAAGTGTGTTGAAGGAAATGCCTCATGATGAAGGTTTTTGAGCCATAGGTGTGGTAATATGAGTAATGATATTTGCCTTGTGAAGAGAAATCATGATTGGTTAAATAAAAATGTTGATTGCTTGGGGTGCAAGTCTTGGTTATTCCTTCCTTTAAAGGAGTTTGTTTAGTGTCATTAGGGGACGAAAGTCCAAGAGGGGGGGGGGGATACTGTAACACCTTTGGAAAATCCAAGACTCATGATTAAAGCCTAAAATAGGTTACATAAGTCTAAACTGTGTCTGAGTCCATTATTAATAAATATAGGCCATTAGAAGTTTAAGAATCAATGTCCAAAGACGTCAAAGAAGTTAGTTCAAAAAGATGTTAGTGTGCCTTAGACATTTTACTAATTTTTAGAAGTCACAAATGTATGGCAATGGGTTGAAAGGTAGCTAATGGGTCTTTCAGTTGTTTCATGATTGGATTGTTTGGGTACGACTCCCCAAGGAACAACCAAGGGCCCTAGAGAACAACACCTGCGGGTTGATGCAGCACTACCTTGCAGTGTGCATCGACGGGGAACACAACGGTTCATAAGTGTCTCGATGGGGCATCGAAGGCCACCGTCGTCCCACACTTATAAAGATTTTTGAAGTCCCTTGCTTACATAGCTATTGTTACACTAGACGGAAGGGATCAATGAGGCGTCATTGGCTCGACGGTGTGTCGATGCCACCGTCATCCCATACATAGAAAAGTTGGAGGAAGCCTCGCATGCAAAGTGTCTGATAGAGATGATGGAAGTTCAGGACGGAATAGGGGTGTGTGTCGACCCACTGACGGACCGTCAATGGGTTCTCGTCAGTGAGGCTCAAAATCTATTGATGAATTTTTAATGATTTCATTTAATTAATTAAGTGGTTTAGGGTTTAGTTAGTGATTAAATGTCAACTAATTAAGTTCATTAAGCACCTCTATAAATACCATTAACCCTCATTAACCTAAAGGCAACTCTCAAAATAAACTCTCTTCCTTCCCTCTTATTTCTCTCTCTATAAGATCATACCATTGAAGGCTAGCAAGAACTAGGGTTTGGAGGCTTGGAAAAGAGTGGATTCTTCATCAAATTGTTGAGAAAATTAAAGGTATGGATCTATTCACCTTTGAGATCTTCTCCTCAAAGAGTTCCTTTGTGCATTTTAAAAGGTGACCGTTTTCTTTTGGGGTTTATTCGTACGAAAATTGAATTTATTATTGAGTTTTTAGGAATTCTTAGGGTATATTGAGTACATTAAATGTATTCAACTTGTTTAAGATATGTTTATTGTTTGATCTAATTGAAGAATTATGATTCTCTCATCCCAATACCTAGTATGGATCTTGACCTAGGGTGTATGGTGATCATTCATGAGTTGTGTTGTTGATTAGATTAGATAATATGACTGATATTATGGTTTTTTAAATTAAGATGAATTGTAGGACGATCATGCTAGTTCTTGAGATGTGATTTAGGTTTGGTTATAATGTGAATATTGCCTATGTACTTTGTGTCAAGTTGTGATCTACAGATGAATTGTGTTGTAGAGATGCAATTTGCCTTGTTATTCTATTAATTATCATTGTGTGATGATGTTACTGCTCCAGGTTGGATTGAGGGTAAGACCTTGATAATAAACTATGAGAATGACCTTGTAAGTCTAAAAATCTTTATCTTTATTTTCAATTGTGATTAATTGTTGTTAAGCTATGATATTACTTTGGAGTATGCCTTATATTAAGATTATAGGGTGGTATGATGTTGAATTGAAATGTCTGACAATTTTGTGAGGTAGATTAAGGTGTATGTGCTATAAGGATTGTGAAAACTATCAATGTGTCTTCATATGTTATTCAATGGTAAAGTGTTAACCTCACTTATATGGATTGTGCTGAAAGGACTTACACTCATACAATAATTATTTAGCTATTGATGATGATGATTATGTAGGGGTTAGAACCTATGTCCTAAACTAAGTTATGATTACAACAAGACAAAAGGAATTTTTATAAAGGGACCTAGATTAGCACCAAGTAAGCTTGTATGTGAGGGGTGACATATTCTTATATAAGGAAGGAGGATTCCCTACCCCCCCCCTTACGGTCCCTCATGGCGGTGGATTGTGGATAGCCTCATACCCAAGGTAGGTTAGAGTGATATTTCCATGATTTATTCCCCAAGTCCATAAAATATGTTGCCACCATTATGGATAGTAAATAGTGGATTTTCAAACTAGATAAGCTACAGTTATGTTAGTTCTACCTGGGATGTAGACCACCCTTCCATCGGTTTGGAAGGTTTTATAACACGATGCCACATTGCCATGCGGTGTATGTGGTGTAGGCGGTACTAAGGCAAGAGTTACCTCACTAAAATGAAGAATGAAGTATAGACTAATGCAAGTGACTTGAGTGTTTAACTTAAGCTTAGGGTAGGGGTAGGGACTATACCTATGCCTTGCACAGTTTGGGCCTTGATGAAGAAGCTTTAAAAGTTAATCTTATGCATATAAATGAAGATAAATGGAAAGACTTTATATTGTTAATGAGATGCTTATGAATTTGAATGGTCATAATGCTAAAGAAAGAATAATATATGAGATGAACACTTGAAATGTGAAGTAAAATTCTAATTATTTGATCTTTGGATGGATTACTTGATTGAAGTAGATTTGGGGGCTTTGCTTGGTATAGGAGTAGTTGTGGCTTCTTCAACAAAAAGGATCAGTATTTTGTTGGTTTTCTGCTTTTACGTGGTTAATATTATCATGGTTGTGATATTATATGTAATAATTGAGTTACATGAGATTATGGGTATAGATGACGAGCCTATGGTATAAAAACTGATTTATTAAATGCCCATTTATTAGCATACTTTGCTGGTATTTGTGCGTAGGGTCTCATTTAACTTAGATATATGTGGCATATTAACCCCATTTCTCCTTTCCCAAAAACTTTTAGGTTCGACGTTGAAGTGACCATTTTGACGGGATTTGGAGGAGGAGACTGGGATATTCTATGCATCCAAGTGTAGTCATCATTTTCCACGAGGATGATGCCAATATTCTCTTAGCAAGTTACTTAGTTACTACGCCTTTTTATTGACTCTATTCCTATTTGACACAAAGTTGTATAAAGCCTATATGTGGTGTACTTTTTAACGATGTAGGGATATGCCCAATGTTATTGTCCCCGTTTAGATGGTTTATTAGATGAGATTGATTTATTACTCTATTTCTTTACTATATAAGTGTGTGAAATAAAATTAGAAGACTATGTATTCTTCTTACATGAACGAGTCTATGTATACTCGATATTATTATGATAATGTTTATCTAGAGGTCTATGTAAACCTTCGAATAGAAGTAGTTGAAAAGTTTTAAATTCTTCCGTATTTTTAATCGATGAATTCAATGATGTAAGACTAAGAGTATTGTCTTAGTCCACAATGAGAACGACGACGCCGGTTACGTGTAGGGGTTAAACCCTGATGTGACAGTTCTTGAGCTTCAACAAAAATGGAGGTTTCTAGAGAGAATTTGTTTTTGAGAGAAGGTTCAATTTGAGTGAATGGGAATTGGAATGGATTGGTCACGTTTTAGAGGTGTTATATACACCCAGAAATAGGTAACTTAATCAATTATAGTCATTTTAGTACGTGGGGTGAATTTCCCATTCAACCCTGAAATGAAATAGAACGCAGGCAACAATTGCAGTCTACCAACGACAGACCACCATCGACTAGCCTTCCATTGGCTTCCGTCGATTGTACCTTGGCCTATTTTTGGGTTGAGATCTTCCCAGGATAAGTTTCCTTTGACGAAATCTTATAAAAGGTCCATTGGTGAACCAACAGGCCGTCTCGACCAGGCTTGGGTCCTTCTTGTGGGGCTTTTTGCTGGGCCCTTTAGAAGTTGTACCTGGACGTTTCCAACGTAAATACAACCCTTATATAGTTTTAGACCTCCCATATGTGTTTCACCCAAAACAAATACACGTAACACATCCAAACATTCTAGGCCCCATTAAGACACACATTGATCGTTTTAAGGGCTAACTTTTGAACATCATGGATGTTATTGGATGTTTGACCTCCAAACTTGACGAAACTACATATAACATCTTTAAACATCATTATAAATCATTTTAAGACTTTATAATATCATGTCATACAAGATATAAGCACGCATTCTCATGGGAACATGAGACACATAGAACTGGACCTAGTCGTTCGAACCACCCTCAACGACACACTGCCAATAAACCATATAATAATATGTTAGGACATAAAAACTTAAGACGAACTATGATTACTATTACACGTTAACCTAATTTGGGAGGGTCTTACAATATCCCCACTTGGTAAATTCGTCCTCGAATGACATTTACAATGTTTTAATCACCAACCAGGACCTCATGCATTTAGAGGGGGCCATTCCATCACATGTGAAAAATTTAATCTAAATCATTTAGCACTCAGGCACCACAAAGCAAGCAAAAATTTCATCACCAAACTCTTTAACGCAATCCAAACACAAGGCTTTTAGTTAGGTTGATAGGAGGAACATCTTTCTCCTAATTCTAAATTGATTCATTACGCTTCAATTTCTTAGCGTCTCATTTTTCAACTACTGCCTCTAATGTCAAACTTACGCAGATTCAAAACACTCAAAACCAAGTGTTATTAATACTTCAATTCACATAACTGAGTTAATTTTGTAATATAACAAAGATCGTAGTAGTTTAGGACCTAGGCCATTGAGGTTACAAAACCTCAACCATATAATGATTAGTGGCTGTCCATGGAGAATGTGTTCTCCTTCAAAATCACGAAATGCATCATGAGTTCACACCTAAGAAAAATAGAAAGTCAATTTCTCTTAATGAGATTTTCCCACATTTTGAACAAAGGGCATGCGCATGACTCCTCCTTGAAAGTCTTAAATGGTAAGTCACACCAGTAATCACAACAAAATGAAGACGAAATTTCACAAAATATCAATTTCTAACATAGTACTCAACTTCACTATCAGCATCTTTGTGAAACCAATACAAATCTAGGTTACAAACAGAAACCACATAGATACAAAACATGCTTTCACTTTCAAGAGTTGAACCTGTTATATAATGTTATTGCCTTCCTAATCATACAATCAATAATTCTCAAGAGATTCAACATATTCATTTAAAGAGATCAACTATTCATTATAGGATAAACAGTTGCATTTTTTTTATTTTTTCTCACAAGTAATTCTACCACCTCATGAAGTCAAATTAAAAATTAGCTTAGTAAGTGCACCAATACACATGAGAAAAAAAACGACAGATTTTCTCAAATTCCCTTCATGCACTTGGAACCTTAAAATATCCGTATGGCTAATGTCGCACCAGACATACCCCACATAAAGTTCATTGCCAATTAATATGCTTATGACAAAAACTCTATTTATAACAGGCTTAGTAAAAATTCATAACTTTCTAGTTCAAGTAAGAATAGAAGGACAAGATAGGAAATATCTACAATCTTAATAATCGATCATCATCCCCGACTTAGGGTAAACCCATTTAAGAGTAACTTAACCTAACCTTAAGAGGATCTTAAATTATCAACCTTCATTTCTCATCACTTAAAAGTGATTACACTATTAGAAGGAACTACAGTAAGTTAACATGGGAACACCAAGGTATTCTAATCTTTAGCGCCTAGGCTATTTATCCGCAATTATCAAGTTATGTTATACTATTTAACCACATAGGTTTTCATACATCATTAGCGGAAATAACCAGGAGACTTAGCCTTAAGAACTCTTTCTTTTCTTTCAACATTTAAGAAAGGTAACTTCTAGGTAAATCCAACCCATAACCCTACAAAGATAATAATACTAACCTCAATTCTAGGGAAACATCAATTGCACAACATCAAGGGACTCATAACATAATAAGAACTTAGAAATGAATCTACGACTCATCATGCCATAAAACTCATTATTTATTACAATTAGTAAATCTCTTTTTACCATTCATTATAATAATCATATGCATCAACTCTATACAAATTTCAACAACTCCCAATCAAAGAAAAATTCAATTGATTCCAAAATTTTCATGCAAGTTTCCTAGATTACAGGAGCATGCATTAAATTTCACCAAAATGCAACACGTAGGCAGGTTGTGGAAAAACATGACAATATGAGATACAAAACTTTACCAAGGCCAGCATACTATTATCACACCTAGGATTACGTTTATATAAATAACTCCAATCCATACTAGGCAACTTATCAAGGACCACATTTATGCAAAAGGAAACATTAAACAACTTTAAGTAAAATCTTAGGGTACTGCTTCCATATGGAGCCCATAAGCATTTCAATGTTAAGTTTTATTTCATATCATAAGCTACCATCACACAAAACCCTTATAGTAAGACAATATTCCCACAAAGAAATAATAAAAACATAATAACTTCTCAGACGCTTTATAATGTATTCTATAGGGACATACATTTTCAACATAAAATCTATTTCACAAATATTTTCAATATATAGCATAATTGGCATCACATCATCAAAAAATTCCAAAAGTCACCTTCACACAACGTATTCAAAATAAGAAAGCACAGTGGTAAGCATTTAAAACTCACTTTACTCCCTCAACATAGAGAAACAAATCCATCCACGCATCACATCTAAAAGACCAACAGGACAAGAAAAACATAAGAGAGAGATTTTAGGTTTAAAGTTCTAATGGCACGATATGAGGCATGTGAAGAAGGGGGACCTCTATCTCATATAGCTGTTGTACTATTTGATGGTCTCGGACTTACCACATAATGATACAAGCCTCTACTAGACGTCATATGAGAGTTCGGACCATAAAACCACTTATAAAAACCTAATACTCTGATACCACGTTTGTCAATTCAAGGGCGGAGCACCACCAGAAGCAACCATGGCGCACTTACGTTTGACCTCTCGGAGGTTCTTGTTGTAAAACCTATAGTTATCATCAGCGCATTAGACATTGTAAACTAGCGGAACATTTAAATATGTTAATAGGCACCAACATACACACAAACAACACTCCCCACACACACACACACACACACACACTATATATATAAGATAAGTCATTAAGACATATTTAGACCCTTATGTTTTTTCCATATTAGAATCAAACAATATAGAATCATAGGGACACAGACCTTAAGACATAAGATACAACTATATAATATTTAAACATTTTACAATAAGACATGAGAAGGGAATCCTTGGAACTAAAAGATCCCTTTCCTTGAGCTTGGGAATCACATATCATGCTCCTAAAAAATAGACATCCTTTAAGAATTCATAATCTACACTTTCTGTAAAAAGTAGAGAAGAATGGGATTTGAACAAGAATTCACTAAGTATGGCAATCATGCAAAAAGATACATTTAAAAGGGACATTTTCTTGATATCATACTTCATGCATTTTTAGTAAATCTTCAAAAAAAAAACTTTAGAAAATAGAATTTATATCATTGAAATACTTCATATAAACATATTCAAAGTCTAAACATCATATCCGATCACATATATACCTTATAACATTTTTGGGTCCCAATACAGTGAGCTCTTTTTCCCTTAAAAGTGAGCATTATTTCCTTTATTTAATGGGTTTAGTTCATTTACCTTATGTCAAAGGAAAACTAATATACACTAACATAGTAAATACATATATCATATAAGCATAATATATTCAAAGGACACATTTAGTCAAGACTCCCTTGGCTTAAATAGTACTTAATTATACATAATGTTTACTTTTTTCATTAACATCATTATAAGAGTTGGTTCATTGACAACAATCTTAGGTCTACTCGTTCAATGCATATGGGACGCATAATAAAACCACACATGCTAGGAAACCCTTCATGCGGCTCCAAACCTTAACATCACTTCTGTATCAAAGTAGCTAAAGGCAATTCATTCATGTCAAATAAGACCCATCGTCATATAGTCATTAGACAAAATATTGCATATAAGGATACGATAACAATTATATCAAAAAGTAGTAAAGGCAACTTCATTAGTCAATACAAGACCTTCATCATATAGTCATTTAGACCAATATATTGCATATACGGATACGATCACATCTTATAGTGTTTTTCATAACATTGCACATTCATTAAACAAGATACAAAATATACAAAGTTTTGCATATGGACATAACCTAATTATACAATGATGTCACCTTCCTAGGACTTCATAAGGAGTACTTGTGCAGTGTCTGATGGGTTCAGTTATTGTCCCCTATCCTGAAGTAAACCTCCCTAAGTCCTCATAGTAGGATCGTATTCATTTACAGCCATTGTCCATTTACTTTGGGAAGGGAAAACTATATCCGTAACCGACCCTAAGACCCTGGGTGCTAAACATAGAACTTTGTTTGTAGGCCTTACACCAATAAGGTGTTACTACACTATCCAGGTGGTGTTAGAACATGAACCACATGCTAGCAATGACTAAGGATATTCACATTGCTAGATCCTATGTGAGAAGCATAGTTATGGGACCGTTGTTTGGGCGGTAAAGTGAAAACAATCTTTATGCCAAGATGGGGCATATGGTTTTAACTTATGGAAACACTAATTTATGCCTCTGAGGCATCGTGGTTATCCACCTCATGAGAGTAGATTTATGGTAACCTTCCTTTCACATTGGAAAGGGAACACATCAGATGCAAGTTCACTCGGTGCTAAGCTATGTTCCGTATTGAAAAGCTTCCTAAATATATACTTTATAAAAAATAGGGTTAGGAAAAATTCATTCCCTCAATTACTTAGCTCATAGGTCATGATGAATATTTCATCAGCCATGAAAATCATGTGAGATATCTTCCTATAGACATTAAACATAGTATTAGCACTATTAGTTTAGGATACACTTGGGCACACATTTCAAGGATCCTCTATTTACGAATCATCTTCTGTATGTGGATACATATCATGTGATGAACTTTTCAATACACACATGAAAGGTCACACAATTTCATATATCCAAGAATAAGTATATATGTGTTATATGTATTTATGAAGAATCCTTTCATATCAACACTCTAAGACACGGTGCACATTCATACTTCATTATATCATATACTTAACATCAGAGCATAAGGTGCATATTCATAACATGTTCATACAATACTATGGCAGTCCTTTAGAAGACCAATCTAGGAAACATCCCATCAAGGTGGCAATGTGCAATGCCATAGTAAAAGTCCATACCCTTGCCTATACTAGTACATCATCAAGTCATTCTTGTGAATGATAATCATTACAATGGTTGTGGTAGCAGAACATATGGTTCATTATTGTAAGAATTACTACATATTACACTAAGATTTCAGTATTATATGTACTTACCTAAGGTTTTTATGACCAGATATATATTACAAGACCTCTTTCAAGGCAAGAAATAGGAATATACCTTAACATAGACAGTACCTGCTCTAATTTATTAGATTAGTAACCTCACCTGATTCACCAACTAGAGAAAGAGACTATGCACAAGTACACTAGCGTGATCATACTAGTCACTCATTCATAAATCATCCAATTTTCCTTCAAGTCCATGATAAACACATATATAATGACATTAAAGTAAAACACTATCACCATAAGGGACCATTCCACATAATGTCATAACAATTTTGCGTCATAAACTACATTAATAAGAAAAATAGAGGGATGAGCCATTCTACAAATTCATTCAACTTTAATGCATAATTAATAATACACATTCTTATATAATTACAATACAGGACAGGGTATAACTAATTTACTTTAAAATATAGAAGAAACAGGGTCCAAATGTTTGAAAACTCATGATACAAACTAGTGGAAAACAGTAACAATGTTCAGAGAATATTAGTCATAGCTCATCAACAATTTCTGTCTAGTCTTGTTACATCACTATTAATCAAGAAGAATATGTTAGAGAAGTAGAGAAGTAGGCAAATAATTTATAGCCCAAACGAGACACTACTACAATTGCAAATAAGGTCAAATTCACTGTAAGCATGCTTCATATTAGGAATTCATGGAAGATATGTCTTCATAGGATAATCCTGTTCAACAATCATGAATTTGACAAGATTAAACCCATTACATACAATTTATAGTACCATTATATAATAATCTATAGATAAGGACCATTAACCAAGATCGAATAACATAACAACAACCCTAACGTCAACATCAAAAATCACAATTTCATATAATAGAACAACGTAGTTCAATTTATATGAACTTTATTTACCTTGATCATACAAGATACATATCCGTAATTAAAACATGATATTAGCCTAAAACAATAGATACAAACAACTTAACATGATCAAAGTCCACTTTTATACAAGGACCCACATTACAGTATTCACAATGATAACTACGATAGAGATGTTCAAACCTTCATACATTTATCCACATGAAATATTCATCATCAATTCACATAAATAAAAGTAGATATAACCACTTCACCATAAATTTAAAGTGGGGGGAACCCACCCCAGACCATCCCCCCGAACGGGTCCTGAAACAAGGTAAAGATCACAAAGCCCATGCAAGGATTAAATCGTTTAAGGGAGGGCACATGGGTTCAAGATTCAATTGGTTTAAAATCACGTTCAAACAAATACATTAACATTAATTCATAATGATTTAACCATCTAAAACGTTTTGAGAACGAACCCATGGATAGATTCAAGAAGATGAGATTTGATCATATTTTTCTCTTTGAAAAATTAAATATTAACTATCTAGATTGAAGGATAACTAGAGATGAAGGATCCCCATACCTTTATCAACATGAAAACCTCTAAAAATTGGTTAATAATCCATGATAATCCATTCTACAAGATGTTGTTGAGCTTTAACAACAATGGAGGTTCTTAGAGACAATTGGTTTTTTAGGGAAGGTTCAGTTTGAGTGAGTGGGATTAGGAATGTGTTAATCACGTTTTAGATTACATATATACACCCAAAAATAAATAAATTAATCAATTATAGTCAGTTTATTATGTGGGGTGAATTCCCATTCACCCTAAATAAAATAGTACGCAGGCAACAAATGCAGGCCATCATTGATTGGTCGTTTGTCAATCGACAGACCTTTCTTTCGCTTTCAGTGACATAGAAACATGCATGTTTTGGGTGTGAGGAACTACAAGGATAAGTTTCCACTGACACAAACTCGTCAAAGGGCCATTGGTCAACTGAACTGGCTGTCGTTTAGTTCAGTTGATTGACACTGCCAAGGCAGTGTCTCGACCAGCCATGGGTACTTCTTGTGGAGCCTTTTGCGGGACCCTTTAGAAGTGGTACCCCGACATTTCCAATGTAAATGCAACCCTTAAATAGTTTCAGACAAATAACATGAGTTTCGCCAAAAATAATTACACATAACACATAAAAACAGGCTAGGCCCTATCAAGACACACATTTAGCGTCTTAAGGGCAAACTTTTGAACGTCTTGGACGTTTGACCTCAAAACTTAAAAAAACTCCATATACCATATTTAAAAGTCATTATAACTCATTTTAAGACTCCATATGCTCATTTGATACAATATATAAACACGACAATGGCAATGAGACACTACGTGACTAGTCAGCGAAGTGTATTGGTCGTTTCCCTTAGTGTTACTCCAAATCACCTAAAAGTTACACACTACATCAAACCTATTTTTATAATTTATTACCTTATAAAGTAAGAATACTGTTCTTATCTAGAACCCTACGTATTTTTTAGGGGGGTCCGACCACACTTACTCTTACACTTAGAAGGTCATGTGAGACAATTATAGATTCTATTTTTATATATGTGAAGTGAAGTTGAACTTCAAAGAAAAGTTTTAATTTTCCAATTTTTATTTTACCTATGATTAAATGATGTATGTTATGATATTGTCTAAGGCCTACTTAAAGACAGAAGTCGGTTACGACTAGGTGGTACTCTCCGATCGTGACATATGCTCTTATGAATATATATGATTGAATTGATAAAATTTATATGAATGTATCCTGGTGACCTAATTACACGTTGTATGAATGTCAAATGATACACTTATTTATAATTGAAGTTAATTATACTTAAGGGTTGATTAAGGTAAGGAGTTAAGGTAAAAAATGTAAGGTAATGTATTGGAGATATTATATGTGCTTGAATGTGATATATGGATTTATATGTTGTTGTGAATTGTATCAATGTCTAATTTATTAGAGGTGAAAGATTTTGTTATTCATAGGAAGTTTCATAAAAAGAACATGAGCATGGGTTCTAACTAAATCCTCTTTACAAGCATATTTGCTGGTTGGCATCTTGTGCACCTTATAGTAACACCATTATGCTTCCATGTTTACACCAAGGTAGCTGGTGATGGAATTACAGGATCGTTCCTAGCACGAGAGAGCTTGAATTACTATTCCCAAGTTTGAGTGTGTCATTGATGACTTAAGGAATTTCATTTTATAAGTTACTTATGTTCATGCAATATTATAAAAATGATCTTTTATATTTTATGGATTGTGTCCCTATTATATTAAAGTCATGTCTAAGATGGCAAGACGAGACCTAGTTTCCTTACTATGCACTAATGGTTTTTACATGAAGGGACTTTTTTGTCTTATGTTAAATTATGAAAAAAGTTCCACACTAATTTTATGACAATGAGATGAATGAATGCTAAGGGCTTGTATAAGACCTTCCAGAGGTCAAGTACGTCCTTTTACTTCTGGGGGTACTTCCTGGTAGTAACAACATTGGGAGGCTATGGTCGATATGAAGTCACAATATCCTCATATATTTCCATCTACTCTTATTCAAGCTTGAAAAAGGTAGTTCCTCCTGAGTTTGGTGTTTTTGGGAGTCATGTTTTCTATATGTGTTCTCCATGATTTCTTTATGTTATGAATGTTCTTAAAAATATTCATGTTTATTAATAAAATGAGATTTCATGATATATTTGTTCCTCATGTTGTTGTGAATTTTAGTATGAGTTGCATATTTGAATTAATGAGATGAGTTGATGAATATGTTTTTGAAGAAATTGCATATTTTCTCCATGATATTGTGTTGACCATGCTTTTAGTTGGAGAAGGTAGTTCCTCATGTTAAGACGAGAAATGTTTAATTTCATGCATAACAGGTTGTGAGATGTAGTTTCTACTTCCTTATGTTGCATTGATTATGTTGTAATGGAGTTGAATATTCCTCCTTTGAATTATGCATTATTTTGATGTTGCATGCATGTTGGGCTACTAGTTTTGAGTCCTTAATTTGGTAAGGTTTCTAGATCGGAAATTCAAGGAGAAGAGTTCCTAGGGGGGAGATATTGTAACACCCTCAGGAGGATAAGTAGAGCTAAAACGTGTGGGTAGACGTCAAGTGAAGGGGTTAAGATCAATAGAGAATGGGCAAGGAATAAGTCTGCCAATCTTTTTCAAGGCACTACCCATCAAGACCACGAGGGTTTTCACGACGCGTAGTGGACACCACGACTCATGGTGCCTCCCTTGGCTTCCTAAAAAATGGACCCTCCACATGAGACATTCCACGGCTCGTGAAGCCTTAAACATCTTGTGGGAGTGGTCTTGAATATACCTTAGAGGTAGGGGTGGAAGACAAAGTTGCTTAGCCACTGCCTCCAGGTCCACGAGAGAGACCAGTACTTGTGAATCCCCTCGTGGAGATGCCTTGCTCTTATGAGCTAAAGGCACAAGGTTCCTAGCCACTGCCTCAAATCCACGAGAGGGACTACTGCTCGTGGTCATTACCATTGCTCGTGGGGACCCTCGTGGAATCTAGGGAACTCACTTTAAGTCAGCGTTATTTTGAGTATTTCCTTTTTAATCCCATTTAAAGTGAGGTTATTTTGTATTATTTTTATACAAATATAGGTCATTTTAAGTCAAACTACACTTAATTACTTCATATTTTCTAAAAACCTGTATATTTTCCCAAAAGTTCATCCTCTACAAAGTTTCTCTCTCTAGAAAACTCCAAGGAAGAACAAGAAGAAGAAAATGAAAGTTAAGTTTGAACGATCCTCGTTTTCCAATAAAATTCGTAGGGTTTATTCATCAAGGTATGGTATACCTTCATACATGGATATTTTTCATCTATGGAGTCCCTCCTAACTCAAGTTCTAAACTAGTGATTTCCCAAATTGTTAGGGTTTTACTTCAATCTTATGGTTTCCTTTCAAAAATATTTTAATGGTTGATTTATGATGGATTATGGTTTAATTGATGATTTATTGTTATATATGATGAAATATCTCCAAGAATCCATGTTAATCCAAAATTCCCAAATTAAGAACTATTATTAGGGTTTGCTGATTTTAGAAAGTTGATAGTATGCTTTTTATGGTTGGGTTACTTGAGTTATGTTATCATCCATGTCTAGTGTACTAAATCTATATGTGTATATGAATTATGATCTAGCCTTCTAAAAGGTAAATGTATGAAAATTATGCATAATTAAAAGACTTGTGCACATACTTTAAGATTACTTTTTTTCAAGAAAAGGTGATTATATTATGGACCTAAATTGTTGTGGTGTCGAATTTAATTATCATTAACACACATTATTCATGATATTTGAAATGAATTCCGTGAATATGAAAATTTGTGTAATGTAATTCTTGAAAGACTATTCTTACCTTATATTATATATATATATATCTATATAATATATATATATATAATGAATTTTGTTGGATTGAGTGCTATCATTTTCAAAAAAAAAAAGAATCTTAATGCGACCTATGATTAGCACCGGAGTGTAGATTAATGCTGAGATGGAAACTTTTACGCCAGTTAGTCCGTCCTCCCAAATTGGTGACTTCTACCCAAGTTATGTCTATGTTCCCAAAACCTTTGTCTAATGAGATGGAAATCTTTTACCTCAGTCAAGTATGAGTTTCTAGTAGCATTATCCTAATTCCATAAATATGTTCCCACATAGGTATTCAAATATCTCATTCATATTTGGAGGAACTTCTTTCTCGACATAATACCCTACTCACTTAAACATTTCTAAGAACATCATGTCAATTTCTCATAAAATAATTAATTAAGCAGCCTTTCCAATAAGGATATTCAAGCAATTCTTCTCAAAAAGGCCAAACGACAATTTCTCAATAACCCATTAGGCATGTTCATAGTTTCACCTTATGAAGCAATTAGAGAATTTAAAAAATGCACATGAATATGAGGGAATGCAATGCATGAAAACTCAATATCTCATCCAACAAGAATTCAACAAAATCATGCATATCTTAAGGAGAATATTTGGAAACTAATTTTTCCCAAAATACTCCAACATTAACCAAGATACTAGGAGAAACCCCTCTAAGGTGAACATGAGCATACCATATGAATCTCAATCAATAAACATCAAACTTACCAACACCATTTCTCCCCCAACTCTTAAATTCATAAACCTCTTAAAACAACAACATAAATCTATCCTATCTCATGAAAACCAAAGATACACATGGCCTCATCATATAGTCACAATATACCCTACTAGGAGAAACTCAAACTAGCTCTTTCAAACATCACCGCTTCTCATTCAACAGTCGGAGACTACCATCACTAAACCTTCTCAGTCATCACACCTACTTGTAACAACATATTTCATCAAAAAATATTTTAATCCTCATCAAAAGAAGAACACTTTTCTCCCAGGTGATATTTCTACCACAAATACTCACCATCATAAGGTAACTCATCCAACCTAAGGTCATCATCACAAGTGTAACATCGGAAATCCTAAGAATTAGACTAGAGACTCACTTATTAAATATTGATTAAAATTATGTTTCTAGACCTAGAGTAATGTAATAAACATAATGATTAAGTATTATAGCATAGACATCAAAGGAAGAACTTGACGTCCGGAAACTAATGAAATTGAACTAGTCGACGTTTTTATGTTTTGTGAAGGTTTGAAATTGTCGTATGAAGTCTAAAAGTTGTTCAAATACTTTAAATAGGTAAATTAATGTTTACAGGGTAACAATATTAAATTATGAGTCCAAAAGGACAAATAAAAGGGTTCTTGAGGAGGACCCAAGTGTTGGTAGGAGGCTTCAAAGCATCCTGCAGAACAGCCAAGAAGTTAAGGTTACTGCATGTCTCACAACTACAATTTGGAAGGAAAAAATTGCCTCGTTACGCAGGCCTTCACAATGCTCAATATTTCAGATCATATTGTAAAAAAAAGATTTTGGGTATTTTAGGGGAGGTTATATTAATTTAGGGTGAGTTTTAAGTCCTTTTTACCCAATCAAATCAATTCCCCAAATTGCATTGGAAGCTCGAAGAAGAAGCCATGTTCTCAACTTTTCTCATCAAATTCGTGGATAAATTCTTCATCAAGGTATGTATTTTTCACTCTTGGGGTTCTTTTCCACAAGAGGTCCATTCAAAGGTGATTACTAAATCTCCCAAAAATCAAGGTTTTTCTCTGCACATGGGTCTCTTTCTAAGCATTAAATTGGTGATCAATTATGATGTATTAGGATTACTTGGATTTTTAGAGTATAATAATGGGTCGTTGTTATTGTTCAATCAAAACTCCATAGAATCCATGCTCTTGTCTAAATCATTGATCCTTGTTGATAAATTTCTTGAAGATGATGAGTAGATGAGTGGATATATTGGTGTTGATGGTATTGTTTTTTTTTAGATGACTGCCAATATAACAAGTTTTGTGGGGTTTGATCAGTTCTGAAGATCCATTGATGCCTTTATGTCCTTACCCCAAGCTATGTGAAATAGGGATTGATGATTGGGGATGAGTACTTGGGCTGTATATATTGTTAATTTAATAGTATATAATGATGATATGGTTGATGGATAAATATTGTTTAAAAGGGGGATAAATCTTTATGGAGTTTCTTGGAAGATATTGGTAAGACTTGCAAGATCATGAGTACTTTAATTCAATTATGTTTGTTTATTCTTGATGATGATGTTCAATTGAATTACGAATATGTGAAAAGAATAGAAAAATTATAATATGATGAATGTGATGAAATGTTATATGAATATATGAAGTGTGGATAGGTTTTTGTATAGGGGTATGATCTGCATGGTGGAAGGTGGATTCTCTTGTGCTGCCTTATTAGAATGAATATGATGTAATGATCTCACTAATGATAGGTTGTTAGAAAAACAAGTTTTCATTCTAAAGCCTAAATAACTTATGATAAGATATATAAGGGGTTAGTCCTAAGGTTGTAATTGTAACAATTACATGTTTATTTATAGATGATTAAAGACATTTAAAATGCGACTTTAGCTTGCATCGAAGCGAACTAGTATGTGAGGTTGTCCCTCCTATGAGGGAAGGTAAATTCAATATGTTCCATGAGATGGACACAAACAAGGCAAATGTTTACATTAAGAGGGTCAATTACTAATCTCCTATTTCTTGAACTATGTGCCCCCTTATGAACACTTTAGTGGATCCACCTACCACGAATGTTCATGTATGTGAACCTTCATTTTAAGCAGGAACCTTTTTGGTGTTAGGTTTTAGTTGACACTTGATGTCATGTAGCTCACATTGTTTGCTATTGTCAGTAAGACTAATGTTCATTGGGCGTATAATGAATGAAAGTAAGTCTCAAAAAAGATGAACACAACTAGGGGACTTAAGGGGTTCTACTTATATCTGTAAGGGTCATGAGATGTACATGTTCATTGCACAAGCTTACCTCTAGGAGCGTCCTAGGAGGATTTTCTTATGTACTTATGATATAATGAAATGTATAATATTGGTTCTAGATGATAGTTTGGCTTATAAGATGTTTTCTTTCATTGTTATGAACAAGGAACATTGATGATATTGTCTAATTTTATGTATACTGATGCTACACATGATATGATGTTAGATGAGGTATAGGTATTTCTTGTGGTCTCTTTACTAGTTTACTTGTTTTATATAGGGTTATGGGGCTTCACATGAGCATTGCGTTAGTTATATTTGATTGGGATTGTGAGTAAGAGTCATGTATGCTAGAACATGAAATGTTTATAAGACTATATGATGTTATTCTTGTATAACGTTATTGTGTTTAAATTAACTTGTATATGCTCTTGCAAGTGCATAAAGGCTTTCGATGTAAGTTGACATACTTTTGAACGAAATGACATATTTTGCATGTTTCAAAAGGGTTTACTTTAATATGTTTCCATACTTAGTACATGTGGTTTGTACTAACCCATATTCTTTCTATTTCTATAATAATTTAGATTTGGGCCATTGAAGATATTCAAGGCCATTTTCAATGAAGACTTGAATAGTTCCCAAGTTGTTGGTCAGTCCTCAAGTTAGAGGACAATGCTATTATTCTAGATTTACTATTTTACTATGACTAAGAAAATTTTCCTTTCTTATCTTTTGAGACTTTGTTTTAAGTCTTATATGAGACATTTTGTATTAGTGTAAGGGCTACATCCTAAACATTGTTAATTATTCTAATAGAGTGTTAAGGTGTTGAGACAATATTTAGACATGTTCCTTAAATGAGAAGGATAGTGTAAATTTTAGATATGGTAATGATCAAGTCTATGTATACCGTAATATTAAAATTTAATTTTCTTTTTTCTAAAAGATGATATGCAATGAAGTATGCTTAGGGCTACTATAAGATCTATTCGAGGAAAAAGACTCCGGTTACATCTAGGGGGTGCTCCCCTGTTATGACAAACTTGGTATCAGATCATGAGGTTGGAAAATTATAAGGATGATATCTAACAAAACCACATCTACGTATTATATTGTTCATGACTATGAAGCGCGCCACATATTGTATGAGAGGCTATGTGATGCTTAGAAAATTCTCACCTCTTTTGTATTCTTGAAGTCGTGCCTATAGAATTTTCACTCTATGTGTCCTTTTCTTTGAACCCTTTTCTTGTTGTTATAAGCTATGACTATTAGAAGGATATCCTTAAGAAGAGTTGAAGGGGAGATTGCTAATGCGGGAGTTCCTCCCAAGGAAACCAAGCCCCTCCTCAAAACAGCTTATCTGGTTATAAGCGCCTCACTCATGGGGCTATGGTGGTGTCGAGATAAAAGTACGCATCTTTTATAACTTTTCTCAAAGCCATCCTGACTTCCCAATCATAACGTCTCCCCCCCAGTCGTTACTACTAAAGCTCAAGGTATGGCAACTCCAGAAAACTGGGAAGTTGGACCCCTTATGAACCAACATGATAGTTCCATGGTTTCTCAGTTGAGGGACATCACAAGGACGAACCCTCCAATATCATTGGTTCTATGGTAAATGAGACTCCCAAGACTTTCTTGATGAGGTCTACAAGATTTTGTAAGCTATGAGAGTGAGTTCAAATGAGAAGGTTGACCTAGCCTCTTATCAACACAAGGATATAGCTCAAACTTGGTACACTCAATGGAGGGACAATAGGGCTTTAAGAGTGGGTCCCATATGTTGGGAATTCTTTAGGAGGCCATTTCTTGATAGGTTCATTCAGGGGAGAAAAGAGACGAAAAAGTGGAAGAATTCATCACCGGTCATCACGAAGGTATGAGTGTCCTATAATACTCTTTGAAATTAATTAAGTTATTGAAGTATGCCTATACTTTGGTATACAATCCTAGGTAAGAAATAATATGTTTTTTTACTAGTGTGTCTGATGATATTGTGGAACAACGTTGTCCGACAATGCTTCATGACAACATGGACATTTCTCGTTAGATGGTGCATGCTTAACAGGTTGAGGAGAGTAGGCTGAAGAGGAAGAATATAGATGCTAGCAAGGTCTTATGAAGGAGGTAATTCTAAGGGTAAGTTGGAAATACAACACAAACCTAAATTTAAGAAAAGGTTCTCAAACCAAGTACCTTATAATTTCCACAAGGCTTGTAATGATAGGTTTCTCAACCTTAAGCTCCAAAAGGGAAGAGGTGGTGATTCACCAAGTGAGAAACCTAGTTGTGTCATATGTGGTAAGAAACATGTAGTAAATGTAAGACCCCCAAAATGAGTTAGGGTGTCTCTATCCTCACTCATGCCTATAATATTTTTAACATTTTAATTAACTGTTTTAAAGTATTCTTAGGTGATTTGAAGTCATTTGGAAGTCAAACGTTTGTAAACGACCAAGACGTTCGATGACTAGTCACCTAAGGGGCCTTATGTGATTTTATGTGCTTATGTGTGCTTAATGATTTTATGAGGTCATAGAATGAGTAATATTGATGTTTATAAATAGTGTATGGATTTTTATTAGGTTTAGATGTCAAACGTCCAAGAATGTCCAAGACGTTCGAAAGTTAGCCCTTGAGACATGCATATGTGTGTCTTGTTGGTCCTAGAATGTTTGGACGTGTTGCTCATATTTGTTTTGAGTGAAACTTATTTAGAAGATCCTTGACTTGTTAATTGTCATATTTACTTTTGAAACGACTGGGTACGACTTCTCAAGGGCCCCACAAAAGGGCCCATAAGAAGTACCCAAAGGCTGTCGAGACACTACCTTGGCAGTGTCAATTGACTAAACCAAATGATGCTACATTGGTAGACTGACGTCCCTTCATTGATGGTGCTGTCTGGATAATCCTCAGACAAAAGACAATCAAAGACCCAATTGACAATGTAACGCCCCAAAATTAACTAGGGTGAACTAAAGCCTCATGTGTGTTTCTTGTGTTAATTTGAAGATAAAATGATTTACTTTAGTGTTCTTTTGGAGGTCATACATCAAAGAACGTCCATGATGTTTGGAAAGTGTGCCTTAGATAGCACTTGTGTTTCTTGAGGTGTTTGAGTAAGTTTTATGTGATTATTTTTCTTGAAACTTTCATGAGATGTTCGTAGTAGCCACAAAGGGCCCTAGATGAAGGGCCCAAGACTTGGAGCAAACTGCCAAAAAGTGGTGGCCATCGATGAGCCAATCGATGGCTTGTCGACCAGGCAACGGCCTGTCGACCTGGTTCGTCGTTTGGGGCATTAAAACCTGCATGTTTTTGATTTGATGCTCCAACAAATGATAGCTCACAACTTCACGTCCCTTGACAAACAGACTGTTAGTTAGTCTGTCGATGTGCTGTCCAAAAGCTACTGAAAAATCTATTAAGTCTTAGGGTGTTTTGTAAGTCACCCCATGTATTTTAGTACCTAGGACGTATTTTAGGGTTTGATATAATTATATATATATATATATATTAAAGTGTTCGAAACCCTAAGACATAATTTTAGACCCTTCTTACTAAAACCAAAAAACCCTCTCTCTTAGACGACTCTCTCAAGTAACCATGGACGCTAGAATTCAAGAAATACTAGGAGGGTTGTTGGTGGTCGTTTATCCATAAAAAATCATTGGTATTTATTCAATGTGAGATATGGTATCCATCCTTCAACCCTATTACATTCAATGAGTCCCTTCAAATTATTTTTCAAAAGGGGTTTTCAACGCTACTTTCTCTATCTTAAAATCCAAATATGGGTCTTGCATGAAAACATTTCTAATGAATTAATAATGGTATTTCTAATGTTAGATTATGATTTTAAGTTTAAAACTTCAAATAAATCATGTTAAAGAGTTTCATCTAATGTTGGCTTAAGAATTAGGCTATATGAGCATGAATTGCTAGTCTTTGAGTTTTGATTTCTTATGCTTGTTATTGTTTCTTAGCTACTGCCCAAAGGGTTAATTTATGATGACTTATTTAATAAATGTTATAGGTTATGAAATCATGTATTAAAGGGTAAGTTGTTTATGTTGTTTAGTTCAAATTTCGAAAGCTCTTTAGTGGATTGTCCACATTCTTGGTTGCGGGTTGTTTGTTATTAGGAATTGTTATGAAGGTAAGTTTACATGTGTATTGTGAATGAGGAATTATTAAATATTATAAGTGAAATAAATGATAAAAATGGTATTCTTGTTAATTGTGTGGTTTTTATTGAGTTATTAAGTTCAGTGACTAGGGTGTATGACTTGAAAAATGAAGTTTTAGTCTTGTTAATTGCTTTATGAAACTTGTTATGAAAATATGTTAAGGATTATGTGTGAAGGATTTACATGATTATGTGAAGAAGGTAAGATGTATGATGTGATTAATGAAGGTCTAAGAATGTATAGAAGTTAAATTTAAATGAAATGAAGCTTATGTGAAAAGTGTGCTCACATGCACAAACACACTCACACTTGAATGAATGAATGAAGCAGTTAAGTAAAGAAGGGGAGTTTTGCGGTGAACACTATTCGTGATTTGAGATGAAGTGTTTAGTAGCAACCTTACTATTCCTAATAAACATTCTAAGATAGGTTGGAAGATGAATGCCCTTTGTGAGTTGAGATGTGGTGTTCACTAGTTATCCTTAAACTATAGTTTATAATGTTGAGAATTCATGGGGAGGTATGTCTAGCACCGAGAGGATATGAAGTAGAGGTGTATTACACTTCGTGAGTTGCGATTTTGTATTCCAGTGTCACCTCTTGATATGAATACTCCTCGTTAGTTAGAAAATGAGTTTACTTAGTACAACAACTGATACCTAAATTGCATACGCATGGGGTAGACTGGTCAATCCATGAAAAGCATAGGAGAATGACCTTATCTAGTCAGTGGGGATCCCTCATCCGATATGGCGTCATTCAGGATTCCATCTCAGTCTCATGGTCTTCTATGTCGGTTAAGCTAACTCCTACAAAGTAATGAAAGGACTAAGTCATCTAAATAACCTGATAACCAGTAAATTGAAATGAAACTAAGCTTCAAATAACGTGTACTTAGTGTATTGGTGGTGGTATGGGACGCTATCTATCCCATTGCCACTAGGTAGGACCTTCGATAAGGGAAGTTGGTTTGCAAAAACTTCTAAAGAGTGTACCGATAGGTTAGGTGTTTGTATGCGACGCTAATGACTCATTGCACTAAGTAGGCATCCGAAAGAAGGACTTTGTATTTTTTGAGGTGTTCTTCTATTTTATTTCTAGTGAGGGGGGGTTGCTGTTATCCGAGTTGAATATGACTAAAGGGAGGAAGTCTTGGGGTCTGTTGTGTGTATTGAAGGAAGTATGTGAATAATTACTTCATGTCTTACCTTAGTGAATCTTAGGATGACCTTTGAAGAAAGAAAAGAAAACTCCTACAAAAATTATTCTTCCTATTCCTTATTGGAAACTTGGGAAGTTCAATATCTTTGTAGGCTTTTAGTTCACTTAATGTTTGCTCTAGTGTGATGTAATTGTTATTGAGTCATTGTAAAGTGTTAAAATTCAAGGGAAGCCATTAGGGGAGAAAACTAACGTGAGATAGTCTAGGGGAGGATGTACTCTCACATTGCACTTAAGTGACCTATATGTACTAATGAATAGGGCATTTACATGAAGGTATCGTTGAATGTATGCTTAGTACTTTTTCTAGCGAGGAGGAGAATTGATTTTCTTATGAAGTAAGCCATGGTTGGTGGTATTAAGGATCCTTTTGAGTGACTTGAAGGGGGGTGTATGGGCGGTCCTTCTTGCCTCGTTTAGGGAGGCATTTTAGGAAAACATGTTAGGGAAACTCAAAGGGAAAAAAGGGGGTTTCGCATGAGCTGCACTATGAATTACTCTGTAGCCGTGCAATTGCGTTCACTATGAAGTTTTGTGAAGTTATTGTTGTAAGGGATCTTTAGTTAAAATGATCGAAATACTCCTTTAAGTAGTTAAAACAGTTACTTAGTTGTTTGTTTCTAAATCATGAATGTTTTACTCAAGCGACAATGAAGGTCTATTTTACTGAAATTATCCTTTTCGCATGTGTTTGCATGTGCTCATACTTAGTAAATAGTGGTACCAACCCAGGTAAGAAATGTTTATGTCGAAGGCAAAGCTTAGGTTTAGGAAAAAATTCCTCTCAAGACAAAGTGTGCCTAGTATATTCGAGAAAATACGTCTTATCTTCTAGTTCTTTGTGTTAAAACACTTATTATGTATTTCATTTCCAATGAAAGGTCGTTGTCCTTAGGATTTATGTCGTTGGTCTTTATGTTTGTATTGTGACGATAAGATTAATAATTATTTATGAAAGATTCCTTTTTAGCATTTTTCATGAAAGATATCGTTTCGCACTACTTTTCAGGTCTTATGTAATGAACGATGATAAATAATATAAGCTTTTACAAGACCCCAAAAGGGTTAAAGTACGCCCCGGTCACAAAATGAGGATTCTACCTATCTTATAGTGGGGTGCTTTCGGTTTGTGATGGACATGGTATCTAAGCACAAGATTTTTTGAAATAATTTAAGATCTAAAAGTCTCACAAGCCACGTCTAGTAATATCTTTGTCATTGGTGTGACTCGCAACACATCCATGGACAAGAGGCTATAGGAAGATATAGTTTACCTTTCTTGAGTACTCTTGAATCGTGACATAGAACTTAAAACTCCATAAGGTCTCTGTCTCTTGTGTTCACTTGTCAAGTGGTTTTCTAGGTGTGATTACTTGGAAGAAGGGATGTTTCTATGTTTGAGAGAGAGAAAAGGTGAGTTTTGTGGGTATAAGAGTAGATGTGAAGGTACGTTTTAAAATTTTGGATGTGATTTCATTTATTGCTAGGTTTGAATCATGATGTTAGGGGTGTTGTGATGAGAAACTTTATGGTGATGTAGTTCTAGGCATAGTAAGAGTTATAATAGTGAATAAAGGGCCTTTGGATAGCAAATGAGTTATCTGTGTGATATATTCAATTATAGTAGATAACTTAAGTGTGAAACTTGAGGAGAATGTTTAGTAATGTTGAAATCATAAGAAGTTGAACGAAACCCTCTTGTGTGGGTAATGTTTTGAATTAGTCATTTTGTGATGTGGTGGATGTTGTGGTTTGTAGCTTACACTTAGATGGAAATGTGGTTTGCAATATTTAGTGAAGAGTTTGTTCATGAAATTGATTAATGTGCTGCCTAAGATTTGAATGAGGTGGATTACGAAGTTTCCTTTATCGCTGCATTCTAAGAGGAAAGCGTATGTTTAACTTGTAAGGTCGATGTTAAATCTTGATGTGTGTGAGTTTAGGGTAGTGTGAGTTCTTACCTTGTGAGAGGCATAATGGAGCTTTGAAGTATGAGGTTGTGAAGTTGGCTTTACCCTAAGTGGGGGGAGGGGGGGAATGAATGTTGAGTAAAATGGCATGTAATGAACATAGTCGAAGAGAATCCTCAAGGGTCACAAAGTGGGAGTGGTAGTATGGGATGCTACTCTCATATTGAACTTAGTGAAACTTACCTAGTCTCTTTGGAGTATGTTAGTGTGGTCTTGTCCCTCACAGTGTCATTGACATCTTGTTAAAGTTGTTAGAAAGGTGCATTATTGAAATTTTTAGCATGTGACATAGTGATGTATTGAAGTCACTGTAAAGGAGTCCAAACTTTTTAGAAAATTGCATATTTCATGAATTATGGTTTCAAAGTGTTATTAGATGAGTTTATATGGTATTATACTTCATTTGACCATGCCCTCTTGATGAATTTCTCAAAGAATGAAAATTTGATGTTTTAAGTATGCTTAGTGATGTTACAGTGATGTTCACTATAAGATTTTTGAATTTTGAGAAAATTTGTCTTGCCTTTGATTGAAGTTTCAATGTGTGTAAAAGTGTTTCATATGAAACATGTTCAATGTTGGAGAAGGTAGTTCCTCCATAGGAGAAGGTTAAGTGTGAGTTTTGAAAATTTTGAAGTTTTGCAAAAAGATTCTCATGTTGCTATGTGTTTGAAAATGTAAAATTATGTTCCTTGCTAGTTGATGCTTTGATTTTGATTGGTAAATCCTTGACTGTAATGTGTTATGTGATGCTAAGTGAGTCCTTGTTGTTCTTGAGGTTTTAGTGTCATTCGAGGACAAATGTTATTGTGAATGGGGGAGAATGTAATGCCCCAAAACAAACTAGGGTGAACTAGAGCCTCATTTGTTTTTATTGAGTTAATTTTAAGATAAAATGAGTTACTTTAGTTTTATTAGTCAGCGTGGGATGTTTGGTTAAGTTTGTAGGTCACAAGTCCATGAAGTTTTGAAAGTGTGTCTTAGATAGCACTTGTGTGTCTTGAGGTGTTTTAGTGATTTTTATGTGTTCGTTTTTGTTGAAAATTTCATGATATTTTCCAAAGACCTAGAATACTTTGTTTATAGGTTTAACGTTTGGGCACAACCCTACCTAGGACCCACAATGGGACCTAGATGAGGGGCCCAAGACTCGCGAATAAATGCCAACAAAGCCGGTTTGGCCCATCTTCAGGCCAATTGACTGCCTGTCGACCAGGCAACGGCCACTCGACCTGATACATCGTTTGGAGCATGAAAACATGCATGTTTTGGAGTTGAATCCCCAACCAAAAAGACCGCACCAACGTCCCGTCCCTTGACAAACGGACCGTTGGTTTGTCCGTCGATGGTGCTGTCCAAAACCTGCTGAAAAGTCTGTTAAGTCTTTGGGTGTTTTGTAAAGTCACCCCAAGTTGTTTATGAACTCAGGACGTTAGTTTTAGGTTTTATTAGATATATTAAAGTTTTATAAACCCCATGACCTCATTTTAGACCCCTCTTTTTAAAACCCTAAACCCCTCTTTCTTAGAAGACTCTCTCAAGTCATCATGGAAACTAGAAGTCAAGAAATGCTAAAACGGCTGTTGGTGGTCGCTTATCCATAAAACATCATTGTTATTTATTCAATGTGATGTATGGTATTCATCCTTTAACTCTCTTCCATTGAAGGAGTCCCTTCAAATTAATTTTCTAAAGGGGTTTTCAACCCTACTTTCTCTATCTTCAAATCTAAATATGGGTGGTGCATTAAAACTTTCCAATGAATTAATAATGGTATTTATTATTTAACTTATTTGATTTTAAGGTTAAAATTTCAATTAATTAATGTTAAATCTTTTTATCTAATGTTGGCTTAAGAAATGGGTTATATGAGCATGAATTGGTAGTCTTTGAGCTTTGATTTCTTATGGTTGTTATTGTTTCTTAGCTACGGCCCAAAGGTCTAATTTATGATGAATTATTGAATAATTGTTGTAGGTGATTAAAGCATGGATTAAAGGGTAAGCTATTTATGTTGTTTAGTTTCAATTTCGAAATGCTCTTGAGTTGTATGGACCACCTTTTTGTTGGCGGTGTTTATTTGAATTGTATGAATGTAAAGTTACTAGTTTATTCTGAATGAGGATACTAGGACTTGTTATGTGAAGTAAGATCATTAATATGCTAGTCTTGCTAAATGTGCCTTAGGAACTGATTAGGTTAAGTAGACTAGGGTGTATGGTTGAATGAAGTTATTCTTGTTGATTGCTTTATGAAACTTGTTATGAGATGTATGTTAAGGATTATATATAAAGGACTTATATGATTATGTGAAGCATGTAAGATGTATTATTTTATGAATGAACATCTAAGCATGTGTAGAAGTTAATGTAAATGAAATGAATTTATGTGCAAGGTGTGGTCACATGTACACACACACTCATACTTGAATGAATGAATGAAGCTTAATTAAGTCAAAAAATGGAGTTTTGAGGTGAAAACTCTTCGTGAGTTGAGAAGTTTTTAGTAGCAACCTCAGTTTTCCTAATGAGCTTTATTAGATAGGTTGGAGGATGAATGCACTTCGTGAGTAGAGATGTGGTATTCACTAGTTATTCTTAACCTATAGTTTATAATGTTTAGAATACGTGGGGAGTTATGTCTAGAAATGAGAGGATATGAAGGAGAGGTAGATTACACTTTGTGAGTTGAGATGTTGTAATCCCATGTACGTCTTGAGATGATTACTCTTCATTAGTCGAGAATCAGTCAGTTAGTAGCAATCTCCTTATCCTTTAAATATGTGCCCGCATAGGTGTAGCAATTGGGCAAGCCATGTAAAAGCTATGAGAATGACAATATTCTAGGCAAGTGAGGATCTCTCATCCGATAGCGGCCAATATCATGATTCCATGTCTAGCTCTAATGGTCTATGTTGATTAAGCTAACTCTTACAAAAGTAATGAAAGTACTAAGTCTTCTAAAAGAACATGCTACCTATGTGAATTGAATGAACTAAGTCTTCTAAAATAACGTGCTACTTAGTGTAGGTGGTGGTATGGGACGCTATCTATCCATTGCACTAGGTAGGACCTTCTAAAAGGGAAGATTTGTTGCAAAAAATTCTGAAGGAGTGTACTACTTAGGGTAGGTGGTGGTATGGGAAGCTAATGACTCATTTCACTAAGTAGGCATTCCGAAAGGGAAGACTTTGGTATTTTGTTAGGTGTTCTTCTAATGTATTTCTAGTGAGTGGGTGCTTGTTATCCCGAGGTTAATATGCCTAAAGGGAGGAAGTCTTGAGGGTCTCTTTGTTGTGTATTGAAGGAGGTATGTGAATACTTACTTCATGTCTTACCTTAGTGAATCTTAGGATGACCTTTGAAGGAAAACTCCTACGGAAATTATTCTTCATCCTTATTGGCAATATTTTGGAAGTTCACTATCTTTGTAGTCTTTTTAGATCACTTTAATGTTTGCTCTAGTTTGATGTAAATTTGATTTATTCATTGTATATTGTGAAAATGCAAGGGAAGCCATTAGGATAACTAAGTGAGAGTACTTGTATGGGATGCTACTCTCAAATTGCACTTAATGTGACCTATGTGTACTAATGCATTAGGGCATTTACATGAAGTTAGTATGAATGTATGTTTGGTACTTTTTTTAGCTAGGAGTGTGGATATGATTTTCCTTATGAAGTAAGCCTATGGTTGGTTGTCTTAAGGATCCTTTTGGTGTGACTTTCCTTCTTGCCTCAGTTTAGGGAATCTTAGGATAACATGGGTTAGGGAAACTTCAAGGGAAAAAGGGTTCGCATGACCTGCAATATGAATTCACTATAATGTAAATTTGAGTTCACTATTAAGTTTTGGGAAGTTATTGTAAAGTGATCCTTTAGTTTAAATATTATGGAAATACTCCTTTAAGTGTTAAATCATGTGACTTATGTTGTTCTGTTTCTAAATTCAAGAAAGTTTGGCTTAAGTTGCATGAAAGGTTATTTTATAAAAATGTCCCTTTACGCATGTGTTTGAATGTCATACTTAGTAAACTATTTTTACCAACCCAATAGTTTTCTATACGATCTAAGTATAGGTTGTAAGCAAGGTTGAAGTAGAAAGCAAAGCTTGGGAAAATTCCTCTAAAGACAAAGTGTGTCCTCGTATATTAGAGGACATAATTCTTATCTTTTTAGTTTCTTTGTGTTAACACTTATTATATATTTCATTTCAATGAAAGGGTCGTGTTCGTAAGTTATTTATGTCGTTTCTTTATATTTGTCTTGTGATGATAAGATTTAATAAGTATTTATAAAAGATTTCCTTTTTATTAATTTATTCGTGAAAAGTTTTAATTCCGCAATACTTTTCATGTCTTATGTAATGAACGATAGATAAAAGGCTTTTATAAGACCCCAAAAGGGTCAAGTACGCCCGGTCACAAAACAAGGGTTCTCTCTAACTTCTAGGGGGTGCTTTCGGTTCGTGACAAACATGGTATCTGAGCATAAAATTTTGGGAAATAATTTAAGATCTAAAAGTCTTACAAGCCACATCTAGTAATATCTTTGTCATTGCTGTAAGTCACGACACATCCATGGACAAGAGGCTATAAGATGATAGAGTTTCACTTTCTTCATTACTCTTGAATCGTGCCATAGAACTCCATAAGGTCTCTTTCTTGTGTTCACTCTTCCGGTGGTTTTCTAGGTTTGATTGCTTGGAATGAGAGACATTTCTAAGTTTGAGAGAGTGAAAAGGTGAATTCTGTGGGTATAAGAGTAGATTTGAAGGTATGTTTTGAAATTTTGGATTTGATTTCATTTAATGCTAGGTGTAAATTATGAGGTTAAGAGTGTTGTGATGAGAAACTTTATGGTGATGTAGTTCTCGGCATAGTAAGAGTTATAAGAATGAATAAAGTGCTTTTGAGAATAAATGAATTATCTTGTGCTTTTGTTCAATGATGGTAGATATGCTTTAAGTTGTGAACTTGAGGAAATGTTTAGATAATGTTTAAATTCATTAAAAGTTGAAGGCAACCCTCTTGTATGGTTAATTATTGAATAGTCATTCTTGTGATTTGGTGGATGTTGTGGTGTAGGCTTACACTAAGATGGAAATGTGGTATGAATATTTAGTAAAGAAGTTTTGTTCCATGAAATTGAATAAAGTGATGCCTAAGAGTTGAATGAGGTCGTGATTAAGGAAGTTTGTTTAGGCTTGAATCCTAAGAGGAAAGATTTATGTTTAACTTGTAAGGTCGATGTTAAATCTTGATGCTCGTGAGTATAGGGTAGTGTGAGTTTTTACCTTGTGAGAGGCATAATGGTGCTTTGAATTGAATGAACTAAGTCTTCTAAAAGAATGTGCTACTTAAGATAGGTGGTGGTATGGAATGCTATCTATCCATTGCACTAGGTAGGACCTTCCGAAAGGGAAGACTTGATGCCGAACAATATTAAGAGTGTACTACTTAGGGTTGTTGTAGTATTGGACGCTATATACTCATTGTACTAAGTAGGCATTTCGAAAGGGAAGACTTGTGTTTTGTTGGGTGTTCTTCTAATATATTTCTTGTGAATGGGTGCTTGTTATCCCGAGGTTAGTATGCCGAAAGGGAGGAAGTCTTAAGGATCTCTTTGGTGTGTATTGAAGGAGGTATGTGAATACTTCCTTCATGTATAACATTAGAAAATATTAGGATGACCTTTGAAGAGAAACTCCTATAGAAATGATGCTTGTTCCTTATTGGCATTATTTTGGAAGTTCACTACCTTTGTATTCTTTTTACTTCACTTTAATGTTTTGTCTAGTTTAATGTAAATTTAATTTAGTCATTGTAAACTGTTCAAGTTAAAGGGAATCCATTAGGAGCACTAAGTGGGAGTAGTAGTATCCGATGCTACTCTCACATTGCACTTAGTGTGACCTATAAGTACTATTGCATGAGTTCATTTACTTAAAGTTCATATGAATGTGTGTTTGGTACTTGTTTATCTAGGAGTGTGGATTTGATTTCTCTTATGAAGTAAGCCTATGGTTGGTGGTCTTAAGGATCCTTTTGGTGTGACTTGAAGTGGGTGTATGGGCGGTGAATTCTTGCCTTACTCTAGGGAATCTTACGATAACTTGTTTTAGGGAAACTTCAAGGGAAAGAGGGTTCACCTGACTTGCACTATGAATTCACTGTAATGTCAATTTGAGTTAACAGTGAAGTTTTGGGAAGTCACTGTAAAGTGTTCCTTTAGTTTAAAAATTATGGAAATACTCCTCTATGTGTTAAATCAAGTTCCTTATATTGTTTTATTTCTAAATTCATGAATGTTTTACTTAAGTGGCATGAAATGTTATTTTACTAAAATGTCCCTTTTCGCATGTTTTTGCATATGACATACTTTAGTCTATTACTTGTACTAAACCTATACTTTTTCTATACTATCTAGATATAGGTTTGAAGCAAGGTTGATGTTTAGAAGGCAAAGCTTGGGAAAGTTCCTCTCAAGACAAAGTGTGTCCTCATATATTTTAGGGCATAATTCCTATCTTCTTAGTTTTTTTATGTTAAGGCTTATTATATATTTAATTTCAACGTAAAGGGTCGTGTCCTTATGTTATTTATGTCCTGTGTTTAAGTTTGGCTTGTGACGATAAGATTTCTTATCTATTTATGAAATATTTTCTTTTGATTAATTTATTTGTGAAAATTTTAAATTACGCACTACTTTTCATGTCTTATGTAATGAACAATAGTTAAAGGGCTTGTACAAGACCCCAAAAGGGTCAAGTACTCTCGGTTACAAAAGTAGGGTTTTCCCTAACTTCTAGGGGGTGCTTTTGGGTCTTGACAGACTTGGTATCAGAGCATAAGGTTTTGGGATTTTGTCCTTGCATGGGCATTGTGATCGTGGATTGTTATTGGTTGAATTTTGATTCTATTATGTTGAAATGCGTATGTGTACTATTTATTATGTATATTGATGGTGAATTATGTGATATTGTATCCTTGTACATTGATGCATTGAATACTTGATCTCTATTTTCTATTGATTGTTAAAGTATGAACTTCACTGTAACATCGAGTCTATAGTACATGTATATAGGATTCGTATATGTAATGTTAATTTTAGATACTGCCTTATATTGATATTATTGGTTAATTATGCTATGAACCCTTGGTAATCAAATCAAGGGAATCTTGGTAATGTCACAACCGGAATCTAGACCCTAGACGAGTCCGGCGTCGTTCACCTCTCAGAGGTCGTAGATAAGACTACATACGTCATAATTACTTCATCTAGGTTAATTTTAGCAGAAAGCTTTAACTTTTGGTTGTATTATTTCATGAAAAACATATTATACTTAACATCATAGGCGTTCACAAATAAACCATCTAATATAGAGATAATCAAATAAAAGAAGCGGTTCACAATTGCATTAAAAGTATTCTTGCCAAAACGGTACCAATAGAAAGTCTGCAATGAATGGGGAAATGAAACACTAGTGGAATATGCTCCACTATCTAAATCCTACACCTAATCTAGATAATAACGGTAGACAGCCTCGAAAGCATGAGGGACTACCAAGTCCAGATTTAAGCTCCACGTCGAGATAGCTGCAATGTCGTATCGTAAGCTCTAACGTCCACATGTGCCTGCACCTAAAAGTAGATATTGTATGGTATTAGTAAACACTTGTACTAACTATGGGTACATGCAAGAACATACAAACGACATGCATGAGTAATAATAGCTCTTCCCTAGTAACATCATTTATGGAAAGTCAAGTCCCTAGACATTCCAAGATTGGGTTAGGAAAGTTTGTGGACCTGCCAAATTTTGATTAGGAATGTCATGCCATGAGAGCAACATGCATCATCATACGTATCATATTTCACATAACACATAATGTATTACACATAGAACATAACATAATTCATATAGAACATAACATCTTTCATATGATTCGTTCATATACCATGAAACTTTGGAATCACGGACATGAAATAAAGACTTCCCAAAAATGAGGGCTTAACATATGGGACCTCAACTAGGGAGACTACATTAGCAAACACAGAGTCTGCTTCATTCATTCGTACGTACTTCACTTCATACATTCATAAGATAGTGTAGACACAAGCTGTACCTATGATGTAGTTTAAGACATTCATCGGGTTCGCTGTGCACTGATCAAGAATGACCTAGTGTCATTACTTAAGTGTATCTCACCTCTTGGTTATCCTATCCTCACACCTTTGATATTATTCATTTCTTTATGTGCATCATTTGAGGCTGGCCTCGTTCATTCTTTGGGAACTTTACTTTAACCGACATAGATCATGTGAGCATCATGAATACCAGTGTCTGCTCCACTTCGAAATGAGGTAGAATCACTACCAAAGTGACCCAAAAAATGATAGCATATATAGGGTATTGAACCCTTCTAGATCCCTTTGTTGGCAGTATACGTTGAAAGAGTAGGAGATATAAGTAGACCCATACACGGCATGCCGAGCAGTCTTATCTCATGAGAGTTACCTGAACCTCCGCCCTTCCTGAAGGAAGGCAGCACTGCTCATTGCTAGCCTATCAGTGCTCAGTTTAAAGTTCCATTACATTCAATGCATCATGGAAGCTAGCTTAGCATGGGGATAGCTCATTAGATCATTTCTCATCTCATCATTAGTATTAAGTATGCATTAACTTCAATACTTTCATAATAGTGTTCATAGAGACTCGTCTTTTGATTAACTTTACACTCTAATAGGTGAGTACGTTTTGGTAACATTTACTTAAGCTCATTTGATATTGTTCTCATCTTTTACATTATCCTCTTATCATGTTATCGCCACATTCATTAACTTTAGCACATTTTCTCTTTATAATTACTCACCCCTTACTACGTGAATGTTCAGTTAATCATATGCCAATGCACTTAGCCATTTAATGTGTTTCACACACTTACTTAATCCTTCTAGGGTTTCATCATTTCATTGCATAAATCTTAGGTTCACTTACTTTTAAATGTATGCTAGAATTATGGGTCTATACATACAAGCCTTGAGGCTTCATTCATAGTTAGTTTCAGTGATTTTATAACTTCCTAAGATTATGTGGTACAAGACTTATGCATCTTGTATGTATGACAAGATCTCGATTTAGATCTATGTGGGCAGCATTACATTGAATATTTATAAACATATGACATATGTATCAATAAAGAGTTTGGTCAAGGGGACTCGGTTTCGAGATCAAGTCCCAAAGAATTCGTTTCATTTTTCCCTATTTTTGTTTCTTTCTTATTCTTTTGTCTTGGGCCGAGGGGTTGTGGGATCGATCCCCCACAGCCTCATTTCTTTTATTTTCTTTTTCCTTGACTTTTTTTAGATGACCTTGCGGGTAAGGGATTGAATCCCCACAGGCTCACTTTATTTTTCTCTTTAATTCCGTTAATCAGTAGAGAGGTCGTAGTTTCGACTCCCACACAACTTAACCTTTATTTTTTTCTAATTCCTTAAGTCTTTCCAAGAGGTTGTTGGTTCGAATCCCCCTCCGTTCATTTTTATTTGCAATGTTTCATTACCAGTCAAGGTCACGGTTCGAATCCCCCTTACCACATTTTTTTTAACTTACACAATTTTACGAATTTTAACAAGGTGAGGTCACCGGCTTGATCCTTAGTTACCTCACTTATTTTTCTTCATTTTTTCATAACATGTTAATTGACTTAACTTGACCGAAATTAACATCAAAGTGCTGGAATTTTAATCACATTTTTTCTGCCTATTTTCTCACCTCTTTCACGTTAAATGGGTATATGTTCGGAGTAGTTTTTAGTGAGTTCTTTAGGTGCATTTTGAAGTTCGCATTCGATAAAGGGTTTGTACTCAAATCAGCATTTTTAGATCACTTATCATGGCTGAAACTCATCAACAAGATGCTGAAATTTTGTAAGTTTTTCAGCTCTAGTTCATCAATGTTTACATGTATGTTTTTAGGGTAATTCATGGATCATTTAGTACATCTTTAGGTGCATTTTCATGGATTCAATTTGCTAATAATTTCCATTCAAATCAGCCACATTATATTTCTTATGAACATCATGATTTATAGAAGTTTCTGCATGTAAAATACAACCATAACATGTCATTTTCGTACTTTAAACCAAGAGTATATGTCATGGTTACACATTGCACACACATAAAAACAAAATTTTGGACTGCATGTTTAACATTCACATAACTCCGAACATACATACATTAACATAATGAACACGAAACACATTACATCCCTAATTTCTACCACCAAACATACCCAACCTACAAATTGATAGGAGCTAATGACAGGGAACATGTAAAAAGGAAAAACCCTCCAAACTTAAAATTTCTCCTGGTTAAGTCCGGTAAATAATGATCCGGGTAAATCTTTATATTAGGGATCCCTACATTGCTCAACCCAACCATTGCTAGCTCAACTAACTCCCCATGTTAGTTGGCTTGGATGTCGCAAGGGTGCAGAGGTATGGTTCTACGTGCATCAATTGTGTGAAATCTTTCTAATCGTAGCATTCTAGACACATTAAGAATTACTAAGTATGTCCATTTTTAAGTTTATTACATTATCTCTCAATTAAGAACATTCTTCCCCGAATGACACTACTAACTGTTTAGCGTAATGCCAGTTGGATTATAATATAGTTACTATACACAATCAAGCAATAGGAACAAAGAATGGAGAGATAAGGAATCTTAGACTTAAGTGTAGGAAGTCTAACCTCAAGTGCTGAAAAGATGAGGGTAGCGAGATCTCATATCGGCCTCGGCCTCCAACGTAGCACCCTCAACAAGATAATTCCTCCACAATACCTTTACTTTGTCAACCTCGTTGTTCCTTAGCCGCTTGATCTATCTGTCTGAAATCTCAACAAGTACTTCCTCATAGGGAAAGTCTTCATGGAATCCCAAACCTTCAACAGGCAAAATTGATGTTGGATCACGTACGCACATCTTTAACATAGAGACATAAAAGACTGGATGAAAAGAAGCTAACTCCTCAGGCAATGCCAACTCATAGGACACCTTACCCACACGCTGTAGGATCTCATATGGCCCAGCAAACCTCGGACTCAACTTCCCCTTCTTGCCAAACCTCATCACCTCTTTCGTAGGTGATATCTTCAAATAGACCTGGTCACCAACATCAAACTCTAAGGGTCATTTTCTATTGTCTGCATAAGACTTCTGCCGACTGTAAGCAGTAGCCAACCTGTCCCTAATCACCCTGACCTTCTCTAATCCCTCATTAATGATCTCAAGACCTAATATGGATGACTCTCCACCTCGAACCACCCAACTAGAAACCTGCATCTCCAGCCATACATTGACTCAAACTGTGCCATCCCAATGCTGGAGTGATAGTTGTTATTATATGAGAAATTTACCAAAGGCAAATGGTCATCCCAACTACCCTTGACGTAAATCACACACGCCCTCAACATGTCCTCTAATGTATGAATGATGCACCCTGCCTGCCCATCAGTTTGAGGATGAAAGGTTGTACTAAGCTTCACATGCGTGCTTAAGCTCTTCTTGAAGGATCTCCAGAAATGTGAAGTGAATTGAGATCCTCTATTTTAAATGATTGACAATGGAATCCCGTGTCATCTCAAAATCTGATAAATGAAGAGTCTCGCATAATCCTCAGCTTTGTAAGTGGACTTCACAGGGATAAAGTGGGAAGAATTAGTTATCCAATCCACAATAACCCATATTGAGTCATGTTGTCTTCTAGTCTTCGAAAGACCAACCACGAAGTCCATATTAATGGCCTCCCATTTCCAAGTCAGAACCTCAATAATCAGAGTAAGACCGACAGGCTTAAGATGTTCTTCCTTAACCCCTTTACAATTAGAACACTTGGGCACATATTCTTTAATGTCCTTCTCATGCCATCCCACGAATTGATATGCTTAAAATCACGGTACATCTTGGTGGAACCTGGATGTATAGAATATCTAGAACCATGGGCCTTTAAAATGATCATGGTCTTCAAATAATGTACACACAGCCTTTCCTGGTACCCAAGTATGTCGTCATCTCCCAAAGAAAAATACTCATTCATGTTCATCAATACTAAGTCCTGCAGCTCCATCAACACAGGATCAAGATGCTGGCCCTCCTTGACGTCAACTAGTAAGGATGATTAAGCACTAGGATGAACTGAAACACCCCAACTAGTAGAGTCAACTAAACGCACACCTAGTCTGGCCAGTCTGTGTATAAATTTCACCAACTCTTTCTTCTCATCCTCAACATGGGATGTACTTACCATTCTCATCCTACTCAAAGCATCAGCTACAACTTTAGCCTTACCTGGATGGTAGTGGACATTCATGTCATAGTCCTTCAACAGCTTCAACCACCTCCGCTGACGTAGATTCAACTACGTCTGTATGAACACGTACTGGAGAGTTTTGTGGTCTGTGAACACATCGACATGCACTCAAAACAAGTAGTTCTTCCACAAATTTAGTGCAAATACCACAGATGCCAACTCCAGGTCATGAGTGGTTTTATTTTTTTCATGAACCGTGAGCTGTCTGGATGATCGCCCTAAGCTATTCACCTTACCACCCAATTGCAGAAACCATCCAAACCAACCAGATGGACACAATAAAAATTGTAATTTTTAAACACTTAGGCAAAGTGAAGGCAACAGGGGCCTGAAGGGAGTCTGTCCTTGAGCTCAAGGAAACTCTTTTCAGAAGTCCCGTCTATTCAGTCTTGGCCTTCTATTAGTCAAAAACGTTAGTGAGGCAACAATTGAAAAGAAAACACTCCAAGAACCTACGGATAATAACCATCAATCCAAGAAGCAAAATATTCATGGGAGTAGTAAAGAGGTTTTGGCCATCTAAACAGCCTTCAGCTTCCTTCGTCTACCTCCACACCTTTGTCGTACAAACATTGGACCAGGGAAGGGTATAATCTAAGACAAAAAATTCACACTTGCTTAATTGGCATTACAACTGAGGTTGTCTAAGAGTACCTACAAAGTTAGCCCAAATGTTGTTTATCCTCTACCTTGGCATAGGTGAGAGATGAGATGTAATCAATGATTTACTATGACGAAGAGTCAAGGTATTCACGGAAGACCCTTGTTCTTGGAAGATCCATAAATGTAGCAGGTGCATTTTGTGATACCAAATGACATACCTACTGAACATACGGAGAGAACGAAAGGATGTATTTGGGATATCTCCATCTCTAACCCTGAGCTGATTGAGCCGTGAATGAAGATCATTCTTCGAGAAAACAGAGCACTTAGAGTTGGTAAACAAGGAGTCAGGCTATTCTGGGCAGTGGATACTTATTCTAATAGGCTTTGTTGACGCTTTCGATAATCAAACACATTCTCAGGTTCCATCTTATTTCAAAACAACACTGAGCGCCACAAGTGGATATGCTTAGAATCAATGAAAAATTAACAGCTGTTGAGATTTCTTTGAACTGCAGCTTTCAACTCTGAGTCAGCGTTTGTAAGGAGGGAACTGAAGAATTTGTTTAGTATTCGGGTTCTAAGTCGTACCAATAAATCTCTCGAGGTTGGAGGAACTCAAGAAAAAATCATCGGAAATACCATCTGGAAATCATTCATCACAGGAACTGAGGTCTATGGATGGAATGTAATGATCTAAATCAGTAACACTCACAAGATGAAATAATAACCTTGTATATATTTTAGTGTCCTTAAGATTCGAAATCTAGGAATTAGGACGAGTCGAGTTGTACCTCTCCCAGACTAGCTCTTCTTCATTAGGAAAATGAAATCTCACAACCCTACTAATACAATCCATAAAAGCATAACAACTATTTAATCCAGTCCATGCCAAGTATAATATCAAAATCATGCATGGGTAATTCAACAAAGTCTGCACTTATAGTCTTACCACTTAAAACTATTGGGCAATCATTGTATACTCTATAAGTTCTTACATTTTCTCCTATAGATGTACTAACCATTATAGGATCATGAAGAACTTCAGGAAATGTGTCAAAAGTGAGAGAAAGAAAAGAATTTATAAAGGAAAGCGCAGACCTTGGATCAAGTAAAAGCATAAAAAGACAGTTGAGAAGTTGAGAATAGTCTTGCAGCATACTTGGGCCAAAGATCAGCGGACATCTCCTACTCCTCCCTACCCTTAAGGGCATTTAGAAAACCTGTGTCCCTTAATGGTAGGCTGTATCAACTGCTGCCTGCATCCGTGGTGGATTAGGCCTAGTGGGTGGGGCATTACCCCAGCATGACCTATTTTCTATGGGAAGTCTTAACAGTGCCCGCTCTTAACGAACCGACCGAAGAAGGCATTTAGTGCCCCTGTCTGCCACCCTCTCTCGTTTAGTAGAAAGGCCACCAATTGGCCACAGCTGTCAAGGGCGCTCTGATCTCACTCCATTGCCATTCTAAGGCTGTGTCTTACTCCTATAGGTGTTGTGTTCCTCTAAAAGTTAGAGTTCCCAGAATTTTGTTGCCCCTTTTTTAAGTCTGAGTTGCTCACGAAAGGGAAGAATCTCTCTAGAAAGGCTGTCTTAAAAAACTTCAAAGTGACCGGAACTCAGCCAACTGCTCCGATATCCTGCCACATCTTGCACAAAATTTGGCAACATCATTAAGTTGATAGGAAGCCAACTCAGCTTTTCTCTTTATCCGTGGCCCCCTTTTCCACAAAAATCTTATGTACCTCGTCCACAAACTCCTGGGAATCTTTTGAAGTCTTTGACCCTGTGAAAATAGGAGGATTCATCCTCGTGAAGTCTCGTAGCCTGTCAACCATGCTATGTATCAGTGGGTTTTCCCTCACAACTTTCTTCCGGTTGACCTGGGCAGTCATGGATTGGGCCTGCATAGTGATGTCCAATGCTATCTAGGGAAGAGATTCCCGCACCTCCGCATCAGTCAACCCAAAAGGGTTAACCGGAATATCTACTCCTTCGGCTGGATCTTGGGGTGAAACCTGATTTTCCCCAGCAGCTGCTCCTCCTCTCCTTAGACCAATGGTTCTCCTAGTATTCATTCTCAGTAAACAACAAAGGTTGATGTTAGACACGCTCATAACATCAAGAAATCAGACTTTCGGAAAAGGCACGATGAGATCAGAAGAAGGGAATTTTCTATGCATCATGTAATCTCTAATCCAGGATAGTGGTGCACTTCACTACCAAGACATAGAAACTACTCAATGTGGTTGACGTGAACTCATTATTCTCAGAATTTTACCTAGGGCTCTGATACAAACTTTTTAACGACCGGAATCTAGATCTCAGAAACAACTGGCGTCGTTGACCTCTTAGAGCGCACAGACAAGCCTACATATGTCATACTTACTTAATCTAGGTTAATTTTAGCTGAAAATTTGAAATTTTTGTATTCTTATTTCATGCGATACATATTATACTTAACATCATAGGTGTTAAAAAATCAACCATTTAATATAGAGAAAATCAAATGAAAGAAGTAGTTCATAATTGCATTAAACGTATTCTTGCAAAAAGACACAAATACAAAGTCTGAAATGAAATGGGAAATGAAACACTAGTGGAACATGATCCACTAGATAAAGCCTGCATCTAAGCTATAAAATAATGGTAGAAATCCACGAAAGCATGAGGTACTACCATGTCCGGATGTAGGCTCCACGTCCAGATAACTGCAATGTCGTACTGTAAGCTCTAACATCCACCTATGCCTGCACCTAAAAGTAGATATTGTATGGTATTAGTACACATTTGTTCTAAGTATGGGTATATGCAAGAACACACCAAGGACATGCATGAGTAAGATTATCTCTTTCCTAATAACATGATTTATAGAAAGTCAAGTTAGTAGACATGCCATGTTTGGATTAGGAAAGTTAGTGGACCTGCCAAATTTTGATTAGGAAACTCATGCCAAGAGAGTAACATTCATCATCATATGTATCATATTTCACACAACACATAACATATAACATATTGCATAGAGAATATGACATCTTTCATATCATTTATTCATATGCCATGAAACTTTGTAATCATGGAATTGACATTAAGACTTCCCATAAATGAGGGATCAACATATGGGATCTCAACTAGGGAGCCTTATTTAGAAAAAAACAGATTCTGTTTCATTCATTTATATATACTTCACTTCACACATTCATAAGCTAGTGTAGACACAAGCTATGCCAATTGTGTAGTTTATGACTTTCATCGGGTTCGCTTTGCAATGATCAAGACTGACCTAGTGTCATTACTTATGTCTAGCTCAACTCATTATTATCCTATCCTAACACCTTTGGTATCATTCATTTCTTTATGTGCATCATTTGAGGCTGACCTCATTCATTCTTTGGGAAATTTAACTTTAACCGACATAGATCATGTGAGCATCATGAAATCTTGTGTCTTCCCCACACCGAAATTAGGTGCAATCACCGGCCAAAGTAACCCAAAACATGCTAGCGTATATAGGGGATTGAACCCTACTAGATCCCTATATTGGCAGTATAGGTTCAAGACTAGGATATATAAGTAGACTCATACCTGGCATGCCGGAAAATCTCATCTCATGAGAGTTATGTGAACCTCCTCCCTTCTCGATGTAAGGCATCACCGCTCATAGGTAGCCTATAGGTGCTCAATATAAAGTTCCATTACATTCAACTCATACATCATGGAAGTTTGCTTATAGCTTGAGGATATCAAAGCTCATTAGATGATTTCTCATCTCATCATTAGTATTAACTATGAATTAACTTAAATACTTTCATTACAGTTTTCATAGAGACTGGTCTCTTCATTAACTTTACGCTCTCATAGGTGAGTACGTTTTGGTAAATTTACTTAGGCTCATTTGAGATTGATCTCATCTTTTACATTAGCCATTTATCATGTTGTCACAGGATTCATTAACTTTAGCAAGTTTTCTCTTTATAATTACTCATCTCTTATTAGTGAATGTTCAGTTCAACTTATGCCAATGCACATTCCATTTAGTGTGTTTCACACTATTACTTAACCCTTCTATGGTTTCATCATTTCATTGCATACATCTTAGGTTCACTTACTTTTAAACTTATGATAGAATTATGTGTCTATACATACAAGCCATGAGGGTTCATTCATAGTTCATTTAAGTGATTCATAACTTCCTAAGATTATGTGGTACAAGACTTATGCATCTTGTATGTATGCCAAGATCTCGATTTCGATCAATGTGGAAAGCATTACTTTGAACATTTATCACGTCGACGTCATTATCAATACGGAGTTTGGGCAGGGAACCATGTTCGAATACCTTGGGTAACACATTAGATCTTTTTTATTTATCTATTTTGATCAATACGGCTTAGGGGACCAAGGATCGAGCCCTAGCTCCTTCGTTTCAATTTTCCTTATTTTTCTTTCTATCTTATTCGCTTGTCTTGGGACCAAGGAGTGGTGGGATCGATCCCCCACAGCCTCATTTCTTTTATTTTCTTTTTCCTTGAGTTTTCCGAGTTTATTTTGAGGTTATGGGATCGAATGCCCACAGCCTCACTTTATTTTTCTCTTTAATTCCCTTAATCATCCTATTGGTCGTAGGTTCAACACCCACACGCCTCAACTTTTGTTTTCTTTAAAAAAAAATTTTCTGACCAAGAGTTTGTTGGTTCGAATCTCACTCCTCTCATTTTTATTTTGACAGTTTCATTTTGCAGTCAATGTCACAGTGCTAATCCCCCTTACATATTCTTTTAACTTATATTATTTTATGATTTTTAACAAGGTGAGGTCACTAGTTCGATCCTCAATGACCTAACTTATTTTTCTTCATTTTTTCATAACATGTTAATTGACTTAACTTGATCAAAACTAACATCAAAGTGCTGGAATTTTGATCACATTTTTGCAGCCTATTTTCTCACTTCCTTCACGTTAAATATGTACGTTTGGAGTAGTTTTTAGTTAGTTCTTTAGAAGAATTTTCATGATCACATTCTATAAAGAGTTTTCACACCAATTACAATTTTTACATTACTCTTATCTTGGCCTCTTAACTCATAAACAGGGGAATGCTGGGAAATTTCGTACGTTTTTCAAGCTCATGTTCATCAACATTTACATGTAGTTTTAGGTTGATCATGGATCATTTAGTACATCTTGTGCATTGTCAGGATTCATTAGTAATAATTTCCATTCAAATTAGACACATTAGACTTCATATGAACATCACGATTTACCACAAATTTTTGATGTAAGAATACACATAACATGGATTTCGAACATCAAACCAAGAATATATTCACGGCGTACACATTGCCACAACATAAACACTTAATTTTGTTACAGCATGTTAACATTCAAATAACTATTAACATAATATATGAATCTAATATATAATAATACGCAAAACCATTACATCTCTTAATTTATACTAGCCCAAAACATACCCAACATACAAATGATGGGAACTAGTGACAGAGAACATTGTAAAGGGGAGAAAAAACCCTACTTTTCAAGAGTAGCTTCATCGGAAGTATAAGGGTACTTGGGAAAGGCACCAGAGGAAGAAAGAAAACCCCACATACCATGTAGTATTTCAAACCTTGACATTCTTCCAAAACTTTCCAAAAATCACAATCCAAAACCATCAACATGAACAACCAAATCGACGGAATTAATCCTCCCTTTTGCCTAACGTTTTTTTATTAGCTTCTGTTCTTTATTTTTTGTAAGTTATTCAAGTGTGAAAAACCTTTGTAATTTTTGTTCTTAGTATCTTTTCTTGGCATATAACGTGAAAATGAAAAACAAGAGAGAATGATCGTGAGAAAGTAGGTATTGACGTAGAGATGAGAGAGCGAAACGTGACAAAGTAGTTTTTAGGCCTAGGTAAGGACATTAGTCAAACTATGACTCTTTCAACCCTTTAAAAAAAATCTAATTTACCTTTATTAGATCATCTAACACATATTAATTAATTAAGTAATTTTCAATTTAAATAACAAACAATTGAAATCATGGTTCAACATAGGGTTCGAACCTAGGTGGAGCAAAGATTTAATTCACTCAAAGGCCAATTTTTCGGCCCCTCTATCCCAAAGCCCCTCCAACTAATTAATTAATTAATTAATATACATTTTAGGGACTGAATCTAATACCCTTTACTTTAAAAGGACCATTTTACCAATAGACCCTCATACTTAAGATTTCCTTTTTTAAGCGGGGAAAGAGTATAAGGGGAGTAAATCTTCATATTGGGAGCCCTACATAGATGACCCAAACTTTTCCTAGCTCAACTAACTCCCCAAGTTAGTTGTCTTTGGCTGTCACAAGGGGTCAGATGTCTGGTTTACGCGTGTCAATACATGTGAACCCGGGCTAATCGTAGGCATTCTAGACACATTAGCATACTTCATAGAACATTCATTGTTAGGGTTGTCAGGAAGGATTTATCTTTACAGGTTTGTCCCTATAGATTGATGATTCTAGCATGCTTATTGTGAGATTCAACTATGTTAAAGTGATGATTAACTACTGCCTATGAAGCAATGTGATTATAAATTATAGGTAATGGATCCATTGTGGATCAAGACTTGATTTTTTGAATAACATTAGCCTATGTTATTTTATCTTACAGGAATTTCTAATATGAAGCATGTTTGCAGTGCTATCGAGTTTATTGGGAATTGTAGTAGGATTACACTTAGGCTATGATTTGTTTAGATAATGCCCTACATGTACAATATTGATGAATTTTGATCGATTATCTAGTCTAGGAAAATTTGTTGATGATATGTCTATCTATTATCTAGAGTAATGGTGATTTTTTGCAATAGTTGTATCATGATCTTATAACGACTCGTACATGGTTTCTTTCATGATTTATGTAAATTTAGTTACTACTTGTATTGTTGAAGAAAAAGGTGTATTGATCAATGTAGATCAAAGCATGGATGAATTGGTAATGTCTACTCTTCTGCTATACATTTCTATATTATTGTAGTTGATAAAGCCTTGATTGGAATTCTGTTTTATGGTCCACTTATGGTGGCGCTATTTCCTTTCTTGCCATTATATATTGTGTTGTTGTGCCTTGAAGGCAAATTGATGAAATATGGTGTGTGGTCTATTAATGATACACTATGTGAAGTTCGTACACTCTTGCTATTTAGTGTGATCTAGGTTGTATGTTCTATGTTAAAACATGTAATTGGTTATGTTAGGGTCAGTATAGGTGTCTTTCCATTAACATTAAAGGAATTGAGACCCCTAACCATGGACTTCTATGGAATACAAAATGTTAGCAGTCTTAAAGTGTAATATGAAGTTAGATTGCTTCTATGCTAAATTGGGTTGTGGTTATATACGTTGTGTGATTGTAGTTATTAAGGGGTAGCTGCCTCCATGTTTATGATCGTCATTATGTTGATTAGTGACCAATGTACACAAACTCTCAACATTATGCATGCTTACAAGTAGATGATTCATATGTCTAATAAAGGTTGTTCTAATATCCTAGTGTATACTAATATGAATGTTACCTCTTGTCTATGAAAGGGTGGATATGTGTTTCCTTACTAGGATGGACTTGATAGGTTAATAATATGGGCAAGGGTATGCGGACCGTGTCTATAAAATTGGCACGATGAGTAAAATGATAGATAGTTCTAGTTGGTTTCTATGTAGTGATAAAAGAATCTATGGACATGCGAATAAATATGTCTTATATTCTATGATGTTAAATATATGATTGATGAGTATGAATTGTGCATTAATCACGTTCGGGAATAGACTAGATAATTCTAGCCTCTAGCTTACATGAATAATATATATATATTATATATATATATATATATAAGATATATATATATATATATATATATATATATCATATATATATAATATATATAATATGATATATATAGTATACATAGACACTTCGTATTGGAAGCGTACTTAGTCTTCTACTTTTGTGCACATAAGATATCCACATAGTATTAATAGTCGTCTCATCGCATTACATCTAATTAAAGTGTAAGAAAAAACTAGGCATATAACCATAAATCAATGTAAGAATGCCTTACATGGGCTATACCATATTGGTTTTATTGCCTTGATTTCTTACCTAAAGAGGTTTTTCTCTTAGGAAACTTTTTTGGATTGACTAATCCGTTTTGGTAGGAAAAGTTTAGGACTGTATAAATAGAGGCATGTTCCTTCGAACTTAATAAGCATGCACAAATTTTTTTTGTAGTCTTAACGGGCTTGGAGAGTTTGGTTAGGGGGAGAATTTGGGGTCACAAGTTTGATAACGTTATCACTTGTGTGGAACCTCCAAGTATTCCACTTGAATTGTTGAGGTTTGTTCCCCTCTTTATTTTAGACTCTCATATTTATAGTCGATTGATCATCTCCTTTGAGGACGTTAAGTCGTAGTGACCGAACCACGTTAAATCTTTGTGTCTTTTGGTCAGTTCTCGTGGTTGGTTACGCGTGGTTTTTTGAGGTTTGACATTCTAGCTTTCGGTTACACCTGCTTATTTTTTCGGTCCTAACAGGTGATAATCAGAGCCCGATCAATGATGGAGTCAGGGTCAGTGGTTCGATGATCGAGGATGAACCAGGTAGAAAGAGGGTGGTCATCTTGGCGGTTTTTTGTAGTTCTAGCAGTAGCCTTTTTGACAGTAATGAAAATTTTGTTGGAGAAATTGTTTCAGAGAGAGCTTCTTTGTGTTAAGGCATAAAATTTTGCAAAGGAAGATTATGTAGAGGAGAAGCAAGTTGTTGAAGGATTAGTCAGAAGGTGACAAATTTATTTGGTCAGAAATTCGCAAGGGGGAGATTTGTTGCGGTTTTATTGCCCTAAATTTCTTACCCATAAATAGTTTTCTTTGTAGTAAAGGTTTTGTTGAATAATCCTTTTCTTGTAGGAAAAAGTTTTCGGACTCTATAATAGAGGCAGTTCTTCTAACTTAATCAGCATCACAATGTAGTCTTAAGGGTTTGAGAGTTTGGTCAGGGAAGAAATTGTGAGTCACAAGCTTGATACGTTATCAATTGTGTGAACCTCACATGTATTCCGATGTTGATTGGGTTGAGGTTGTTCTCTCTCTATTTTGTACTATCATATTTATAATGAGTGCTTATCTCCTTTGTGGACGTAGGTCGATTGACCGAACCACGCTAAATCTTTGTTGTCTTTTGTATAGTTATCGTTGTCTTCTTACTGTGGTCTTTCGAGAGTCGCTTTGCTAGATTCGGCGTATATACCTGCTTCTTTACGGTCCTAACAATGGTATCGAGCCAGATTCAATGAGGAGTAGTCAGAGTTCAGTGGTTCGATACGATGATTGAACCAGGTTAGAAAAAAGGTGTTCATCCTTGGCGGGTGTTTGTAGGTTCTAGCGAAAACTATTTTGAAAGTATAAAGATTTTGTGGAGAAATGTTTCAAGAGAGGTTCTCTGTGTTGAGACATAAATTTTTCAAAGGAGATTATGGAGAGAAGAAGCAAGTAGTTGAAGATTAATGAAGAAGGTGCGACCAAATTTATTTTTTCAGGAAATTCATGGCAAGGGGGAGATTGTTGCGTTTATTTGCCCTGATTTCTGACCATAATAGGTTTTCCTCTTAGAAAGGATTTTGGGATTGACTACTCGTTTTTTGGTAGAAAAAGGTTTAGGACTCTATAAAATAGAGTTCATGTTCCTTATAACTTACTCATTATTCACACTGTAGTCTTTTAAAGGGCTCTTTGAGAGTTTTGGATAAGGGGAAAATTGTGGGGTCACAAGTTTGAACGTTATAACTTGTGTGAAACTCCCAGGTATTCTGGTGAATGTTGAGGTGTTCCCCTCTCGTATTTTGTACTCTCATATTTATAGTGTATTCTCATCTCCTTTGAGGGACGGGTCGATGACCGAACCACGTGGAATCTTTTGCTGTTTTTGGTATATTTCTCGTTGTCTTGTACTCGGGGTCTTCGAGTTTGCACTAGCTTCCGCGTTACACCTGCTTATTTACGATCCTAACAATACAATGTTTCATACTAAATGGAAAAGAAAGAAACATTGAAGTATTAAATTAAAAAAAACTCCATTATATAGAAAGTGGCATCTCCCTCGGAAAGTGAGGACCTAACCTACTTGGATGATCAAGAGATCCAAGTCTTATACAAGTTGTCTTAAAAAGCACTTCAACGGCCAGAACCTAAACTGTTGGGTGAAAGGAAGAAATAGGGTTAGTACACCACTTGTACTAAGTATTAGACCATATGCACGCATACATTAAAATCATGATAAAAAAGGACATTTCATAAAGATATGAAATTTACTTTCAAAACACTTATGCATATTAAATAAGACCATACAAACCAATAGAACATGTTCATTAGGTCATAGGCATGTACAACAACACGAGGTCTAGTAAAGTCAACATGAATAGCATACATTTGAATACATAGACAAGATTGTATATTATCAAATCATAATAGTAACAAGCATGAATAAGAATACTTTTCAACATGACTAAAGCGAAACACTTACACATGAACCCCTATTAACTGTATAAGTGCAATGACCAAGCAAAGTCCCATAACCTTACTCAATTATGTAACCCAACAAGAATCACGACTAACATGCTACTTCAGATATCACAACATTTAAGAGTACATAAAATCATACTTTAACAATATAGACCATCATATATTCATAAGTGACAACAATCAACATATAGTATCAACAATCTGAAAGTTTATCATAGACATGTCATATAGCATTATAAGAATTTTCATACATAAGAACATCCTCTTAAGACTCCCTTATAGGCTAACTATTGCAATGTTAAGGTAGAGTGCCATGCTACTACCTAGACTTTTACCCCTTCGATAATCTTAGTTAGAGTTCAATCCTTTAGTTCATTTTACGTGAACATCTTTTAACCAACATAGAACACTTGAGATAATGTGGAATGCGGTTTCATGGAACCCTACATCGAAAGAAGGCGGGCTACTAGCCAAGGTACTACAAAAATATGAACATCGCAGCCTACATTGATCAAAATAGGCGAGTTATTCCTATGGAGGGAACCCATAGTTAAGAAACTAGGAGATATAGGTGGGACACTTTCATGCTACATGCCTATTTAGTCTCCAATTCTCAAAAGTACGTTAGTGATCCTACTTCCCTAGGTGGGAGGACACTCCTCAACTCTAGTTCTCGTGAAAGCTAGACCCTTTTAAAATGGTTTAATGTCTTATTAGTCATCTATTCTTATTGTGTTCATTGGGTTTAACCCTGTATAACATCATATTCATCATAGCTAATAGAATTTGCATGAGTATTTCATTCATTTACAATCCTAGAGGTGGAGGTAGAACATTAAGATTCTCATATCATGATAAAGAACATTGGAAAATCTTTCACCATCCTTAAAACATTTACATCTTAAGCCAACACCTTACAATCATATACAAGTCATTTCAATTTAACATCATACCGTCCTTTCAATCCTGACATAGAGAATAATCCAAAACAACATCACGACTTTATCACAACTAACCACAATTTGAAGTAAAGGATAGGGATCACAAGACTTACCAAGACTCCTTCATAATCCATATTCAAGGTCATACCATCAATCCTTAATTAAACCCAATTAGGGTATAACCTTATAATACTTCAATAACCAACATGATACCAAGTCTAAAATAACACTTCAAAACAATTCACTACTAGATCAAAGATTAAGATAAATAGTTAGTTAACTTCACAACAACTTCATAACCTAGATCCTTCTCAAGACTAGTATGAAGGACTATAAGTACCATAAGTCATTCATTATAGAAACAAAATCATCTAGTAGTAGTAATTCACCCAGAAACCAATTCAATTCAACAAATACAATAATAGTCATATCAGAAATCATAATTGAGGTTTAGGAAAAAGGTTCATCTTCTACAAACATAGATCAAACAATCAAGATAATTATCATAATAAATTATAATACATGGTATATATTCATTATATACAAAATAAATCATAAAAAACTAATTCATAACATCAATTTTGTGATTGGATGTAATCCACTTGAAAACTAAAAATTTGGAAATCAATTTGATGGAACCCTCTGAGGAAATAGGTCTCAAAGGTGAATTAGATCACATACAATAATAATTTATAAAGATTTATGGTTAAATATGACATTTTGAAGAAACAAAAGAGAAGGAAGAGACTTTTGTTTTGTAAGTTGTGACTAGTCTAATGGGGTTGGGGTCTTTATATGGGTGGTTAACTAACTTAATTAGGATTCCTTGATCCCCTAATTAACAAAATAATACATAATTAATTAATTGGAACTAATTAAAAACGTGAAGAAGTTTACAGTGACCACAAACGCGACCACAATGGACGGATCGTGCATCAATCGACGGCTACTATGCCCTTTCATGATGCACATTCGTCGTCCTGGTCAGAGACTGCAGAATTACCCCTCAAGGAATTTTTCTAAGTTTCCATTGATGGTGTCATGGATGCCCCGTCAATTCACCAACAGCCCGTCTGTGGCATCCTTTCGTGACTCTATTTTTTTTACATCTTTTGCCCTCTCTTGCAAGGGTCCTCCACAAAGTCTATTGGCTGGTCTTGTGGAGTCGTACCCGGAATTTTTGATCATAAATCAACTTAAAATCATTTGAAACACCCTTCCACTAATTTTTCATTATTTTCCGACTTCTAAAAGCTTGTCAAATAGGATAAGGCACGCTAGTACATCCTAGAACAAGTTTTCCGATGTTATGGACATTCTTGGATGTTTCGGTTTCTAGACTTCCGAAATGACTTATATTCATTAAATGGACCTTAAAAATAGTGTATAGACCTTACAAAAGTTATGTTAGGCTCTAAAACAATCTTGTATTTTTGAAGTGTTACTTTATCCCCGAATAGGAACACTCATCCCCGAACGACAATAAAAACTTTGAACGAACACTACACCATTTTAGCATATGGCCACACTAAGTTGAGCAACGTTGTTGAAAAGTGTTTTCGCTAAACTATTTTGGCGAACACATTTAAAATGTAGCCTAAATTTTTAAGTTTTGGGCAACAATAATATGGCAACACTTGTAAAGTTACCGTTTTAATGGATAGGCTACACTTTTTAGTGTTGTATCATAGTATGAATTATGGAACACAATTATTTATATATGGACCAATTTTAAAGGGTCCTATGTTTGTAAATTGTAATTAAAACAATACTTTAGAAGTGTGGCCTAAAAAAATATCACAAAATATATATTTCCCTCCAACATGTTCTACTCTCCCTCCCATTTTATTGGCCCCAACAAAAGAATTGTTAAAATATTGGGAAAATAAATTGGGTCTTATAGCGGAACTACGCTCTGAACATACAAATCGGGTGTTCTCCAGAGAACCTTCAATCGACAAAAGCTGAGTGATGAAAATCGAGCGATGAAGCTGAAATATCGAAGGGCTGAAGAGAGGAAGCTGAAAAGAATGAAGTTGAGCTGAAATCAGAGGAGATTGAAACTAAATCTAATCTCTAAAATGCAAGAGCTGAAAATTAGAGGCGCTGAGTTTAGCAGATGGTACGATACTTGATTCTACGCTCCAAAGCTTGTTAGTGTAAGGACGTTCTTTCCCCAAATAAAAACTACGATTATCTGACAGATTCGTTTTCAAAATGTTTTACAGATTCCTTGTTGTGAAGACCAAATAGTGAAGACGTGATTTTCGTCAATTTCTTTTGTGAGGTCTCTTACATACAGCTTCGTGTTAACGAGCTGTGCCGTCGGATTTCAAACATGAAAAAAGCTTCACACTATGAAACACGCCTTAGTCTTGGGTTGTTGCAATAGTGTTTATAAGGTATGAAATTTTATCCTCTAACAGTGTTCATTATAGCTTTAGGTTTGATTTCTTGTGTATCCCTTTGAATGTCTGGAATTTAATTTAGGGTCTTATATGTGTGTGTTGTTGATGATAACAAATTGACCTACCTCTTAAGGTTATTCACTAACCTATACAATGACTTTATAATCAAAGACTACGCACCTAGAGAGAGTACATTTAAAATTAGGGAGATTTCTCTTTTACAAATTTTTTAAGATATAAACCTATTCAAAACAACTTAACTAAGTTAGACTAGTGAAAAATATAAATGTAGAACTTTTATCTCGTTTCTTAAGCAGAAGACATCATATAGGCATCATAATGCTTCGTGTTTGTGCTTATAAAAACTTGTTTGTGGGATGTTGATTTTAGTATTCATCCTCAAAATGTAAGTTGTACTCATATATTGGCAAGTCGGCATAATTATGGTCATTATCAATGCATGATTGTGCTACATGTCTGTGACATGTTACCAATTCTCGCGGATGCATATGACCAGATCTATGTGCCTATATTATCGCAACTTGAATAATCCCTCCCTAACAAGACGGCGCATCTAGTTTCTGCCTGCATTCACATATCTGGCATATGCTACACAGGAATGTGGATTATCTTTATTTATTGCAGCATGTACGTTCTCTCATTTCACTTAGATGCATAGAGTGCTGACTATTAGAGAGTAGGACCGTGAGGACATTGATATCTTCCAACTTGAAAGTCATAAAACAAACCAAGCAAAACAAAACCTATTAGTTCAGATGAAACGGAAATTGTACAGAAACAAAGACGGAAAGGAAATTTGAATCTTTCTAAAATTGATATATTGTACAACTACCTGAACTTTCTGTTCTACTCAACAACTTAAATAAATTTAGCTCAAAGACAAGACAAAAAAGAACTGCCAGAATTGTATTTAACATAGAGGGAAATCAGAGAGGAACTGATCCTTCTCAACTTTTTCTTTGAAGATCGCATTCCAACACTTCTCCAAATATAACTTCCCCTCTCGCTGATTTGGGGTTTAATTGAGTGGGAGTTGTTAAAAAGTTGATAATGTCATGCTTGTGGACTTTGTTGGATAGAAATTTGATGGACCATTGGACTCTCTATATGCGAACACAATTGGAAAAAATTTACATGGTTTAGCTAGACTTGAAGCTCCTTAACATACTACTAGTCATTCCAAGGAGATCAGAAATCTGCCAAAACCATTTAGTCGACATCCCGCCAGGAATGTACCTCTAGAATAATGTGTTTATCCACTTGCGTGCACCAGTTAAAGCCCACAACTAGGAATCGTGTATTCGGTTAGTCCTTCACCTGAAATGTATAACAAAGGCATTAAATGATAGTACTAACATTACTATTCTTAAGTTTACGGTTCAGTTTTGGTTACTAACGTTTTGAGATGAATCATTTGTTCATTTAGTTTTCTTATAGTCACTACCTACTAATGGTCTATGATCCTCCTTGATGGTTAATATGCGAACCTTGTAGGGTTCTGTTTTGTACCCGCTTTTCAGGTATGTTTATGTGTTGTGGTTTACTTTGGTTATTTGTCTACTTGATGATGATTTTAATTATTAAAAATCATTAGTCAATTATTATTGATTCTATATAATGTTCCTTAAAGGCGATTTTATATTTTATTCAAGAAAGTCACTTTTTGATGTCAATTTCGGTTTAGCAAATTATTGTAGTGTGATGAAATTAATTATTAAATAAGTCCCTATAAAATCTGATTTCTGTAATGTCTTCCAGCTACCTAATGAAACTATAATTCTAGTCGGAAATCGTATTGGGATAGGAGTTAATCTTTTGATGGTGTTTATCTTAGCAATCATAAACAATTTCTCTTTTTATTTAAAAGTGTAGGTAAAGAGGAACAAGCTGAAAACTTTTTTTTAAAAAAAAGGCTCACGTGAATACATATTGCGTAATAATGGATAGTTGACATCTATTTTCTTTATAGTCAGTTATATGTAGAAACTAAATGGACTTAAAAAACTTGCGACTTGCTTTAAAATAAGCACATGTATTAAGCCTAAACTTATCTTGTAGCTGCTGCTAAGTTTCAATCTTTTATACATTATATTTTCTCTTCATTGTTGCCTAGTGTCAACTAGGATTGTGTTGTTTAATGTATTAGGATAAAAAAAAATAATTTACTTTCTTCAAATTATGTCCATATGTTATTCAATATTTTTGAGTATACTTGGGTAATATAAAGCACATGAGAATATTTTTGTTCTTAATTCGTACACTTGGTTGTAGCAAATGTGACAAGTTGAAAGAGACGAGCATTTCCTTATATTAACTTTGAATTGTAAAAACCCTCTGAATAAGAATCTTCTTCTGAAGTTTCTTGTGTGTTTTTTGAGATTACTGAAACATTTTCAGTAGGACAAGCGGCTCGCTCTTAATATTCTCTTACCAAAGACAAATCATACATCAAATTTGGGCTTTTTGAGTTTCGCTGCTTGATTTGTTTCATTTTTTGTAGCTTACTTTTTGTATATTCAATGTCATCTTCAATTATTTTTTCTTCAATAGACCTGAGCTTGCATAAGTTAAACATCAAGCTAAATTCTAGAGAGTGATGTAGTTCTATCAATTGTAGTTCGCACCAAATGTTAAGAACGTCATGATATTTGTTTAATCATGAAGTTTTAACACACGCCTTTACTTGCTCAATTTTTAATGCATTTTGAACCTCTGTTACTTGGTGTTTACTGAGCTATCTTCATGCTCATTTCAATGGTTATCATCAAACTTTTAATACCTAAATCATGATGCAGCAGATTAAATGTTCAAAAGTGTTTTTACTATAATCTACATTTAACTTTGACCTAACACTTCGAATTTGTAGAATAAGGCTTACGCTTTCTAATAGTCACATGATAAAATTTTATGGCAACTATTTAGGAGTCAAACATGTTAATGTTACTTCATATTAAGCATGGAAAATATAAGAGAAATCGAATGAGTTATGTTAACTATTATTTTTCCTTTTTTTTTGGTTAAACACTATAAAGAATTGATTTTCAAAAATTTATTGATAGAGGGGAGTAGTAATTTTGTGATTCTTTTGGTTTAAAGTTAAACATGTAAAATAACAGTTGATTCCCTCTATTATAGATAGGTAGGCAATAACCATCGAAGTTAATGCATTGTGTTTTCAGATTTGGTAGTGTTGGTGGATTCATGTGGCAGGTAATATTTTTAGATCTCTTTCGGACGTTAATGGGTAGAGAATCTCCATGAGCCGGATCTCTTAATTGGGGGATGCTTTTTCTTTTTTACCTTGATCCTATCGCTACTCTTAATTTTCCGGGCATCTAAGATACTTTAGTGTATTCTGCAGTGAGTTCTCAATTAGGTATGCATGGAGTACTCTTTATTTTGATTTTATCAGAAACGAGATCTAAATGTGTATTTGCTTATCAAGGCAAAAAAATGGGAATGAGGGTTCATTTTCATGATTCTGTTTATGCCACATAATCATAAGGATATAAACTAGTTATTAAAGGCACTATAATTTCTTACTTCTTTAGAGCTCATTTATAATACTCTTCATCTCTCACTTAAATTATGATCATAAAAAGTCAAAAACCATGCAAGACAAATAAGAAAGCAGGGTATGTGGATGGTACCAATACCCATTTAGAAAAATACTTCACTTGAAGAACCTAAAAGACAACTGGTATGATTACCCTTCTGACCCCTTATCGGTAGGAAAAAAGATTTTGCTTCATCTTGATTTACTAAGTTCTAACACCTGAATGAAACTGACAAATGGGTAATTAGATCATTCGTATTGTTGGAAAACTCTTTAGGTTAAATATCTCAAAAAAATTCATATCATTATTCAAAGTATATATTACTAAACCAATTTTGGACAATTACTTGTCAAAATATCGTTTTTTGTTTGTTAAATTTTATGCGGAATTCCTAATTTTAAAGTTGGATACTATTTAATAATATTGGTTGAATAAAATTAAGTATCTTTCATGTAATAGTTGTGTAATGTGTGTTTTAGCTTCTGTTAGAGCTACAATGGTTTGTCACCTAATTGGTGTAAATGGGTACAAGATAGGTTTTGAAGGCTTAACAATTGGCTGTAGATGATTATAGTTATCTTGGCCACACTGTTGATGTGCTCTACTTTCTTTTTGAAGATTTGTTTGTGCATGAATGTTGTTGAGTTGTGTTAACCTGCTTGTTGTTGGTTATAGATCTTACTTTGTGTTCCATTTTAATGATGTAGTTAATATTTGGAAAGTCAAATTGTATGAAGATGATGCTTTATGCCCTAGGATCCAACTCCTTTGTTCCCTTTAGGGATGGAAGGAAGGAAGTGATGTAGGTATAAAGTGAATGTAAAAATAGCAAACTACATCAAGTAATGACTTCATAAAATCATGATTACTTATATTGTTATTCAATATTATTTCTTTTATTTCTATATCTTTGTTTATCCTTATCACTTATATTCATACAAGTTAAGGTAAATATATGTACTATCAGCGAGCTCATCTATATGTATTTTTATTGTCATAATCCAAACATGACGGTCCTATTGACCCAAGTATAGATCCACCTTGTATCAAACCTCTAAAAGAATAGGAAGTAATTTAACAAATTATGAAGACAAGTTATAGGCATCTACTTGAAAATCAAAAAGATGCATCTAATATTCGTAACTGCTGGATTTCTGGCCCTTTCCATATGTTGAAATTGAACTTCTTACTCTTCTATATAACTGCCATATCTTATTGGTGTAGGAAATGGAGGTTGATCACAAATGAAGTGGATGAGGAAGAGTTTTGAACTATTGTAAAAGTTTAAAAACATATTTTGATTTATTGTGTACACCATTTAGGAAGAAGTGATTGTATTAAAGTTTATGGGTATGTTACACCAACAACATACTATTCTTTTGGGGTACATGAAATATTTCTCGAAGTTTATTTGAAATATATAGCTTCAATTTTAATGATGAGATTAGTTCATTTGTGTTTTTAAGGTCCACTTGTATGTATGTAAGTATATTATTATATATTTGTGCTTACATGTAGGCTTAAAATGTTGAACGTTACACTTGGAATGTTGCTCTTCGGATAGATAAAAAGTTAACTTTGAAAAGTGTGCAATAAATGAACAATAAAAGCAACACTTTTTAAGTATGACCAATAAATTGAAAAGGCCAACGCTTTTAAGGTAGTATAACAAACAAAGGGTGTTGCTAATGCACGTCTCAAGGCGTGCCTTGACCTATTGGCGACGCTTATAAGTGTAGCCAAAGATGGCAACATTTAAAAAAAGTGTTGCCCTAATGTCCAAAGGTTCCGCACTTTTGGGCAGACCCTAAAAAAGTTGTTGCTGAATGTCAAAAAGTGTACCCTTTTATCAAAGTAAAAGGCCACACTTTTGCTTGCTAGTTTAGGATTACACTTAAGTGGTGTGCTGTAGGCTGAAAATGTTCGTGGAAGGAAAATAGACTAATGATAGCCCCCAACCTATAAGCCAATTCGTAACAACATCAAACCCAATATAACTTACACAAGGCATTCAAACTTCAATTTACAACCACTTCAGGGCTAAACATTACAGTAATGAGGAACGTCATTTCACAACAACAAAAAGTGCTCAACAAGTAATTTATGTGTCAATTCAAAAGTTAAACATACCAATATTACGACAGTCATTTCATTAAAAAGAACATCAGCATATCAAAATGAAAACCCCAAAAAATGACTCCAAAACAAGAAAAATGCAATTTTCAAGTCAAAAAAGCACATATATTGTACTTCACTGTAAATACACAAAAAATCCCCCAGTTAGCAAAAAACTTCACCAAAAAAACAAAGCAACATTCAATTTTAATCATTATTTCATTTTAGTAAGAACTTACGAAATTTAATATCAAATAGATGAAGGTAACGGACTATTGCCAGTCTCGGCCTCCCATGTTGCACCCTCAACTAGGTGATTCTTCCATAACACCTTTACAGAAGTCACTTTTTTATTCCTCAATTTCTTTACTTTCCAATCAAGGATTTGAACCGGAACTTCCTCATAAAAGAGGTTATCTTTCATACCCAGACCCTCAATAGGAAAAATAGACTCGGGATCACCGACACACTTCTTAAACATGGTAACATGGAAAACCGGAAGAATTTAGGAAACCTTACCAACCCTTTCCATTATTTCATATGGACTCACATGACAAGAATAAACTTCCCTTTCTTTCCAAATCTAACCACCACCTTTCATAGGCAAAATTTTCAAATACACCTTATCACCTTCTTCAAACTCTAAATCCCTTCTGATGATAGACATAGGACTTTTGCCGACTACAGGCCATTTGCAAGTGATTCCTTATAATAGGAACTTTCTCCAAAGTCTTATATATCAAATCGACACTATGAAGCGAAGGCTCAGCCACATCAAATTATCCAATAGGAGACCTACACCTCCTACCATACAAGACTTCATAAGGATCCATAGATATGGATAAAGGGAAAAGATTTATTGGAAGCCAAACTCTGCAAAAGGCAAAGGCTTGTCCCAATTTCCCTTTAAATCAATAATACAAGCCCTAAGCATATCTTCAAAAGGTTTCAATAGTACGCTCCGCTTGGCCAATCGTTTGGGGATGAAAAGTGGTACACTAACTTTAACTTAGTACCCAACCCTTCTTGCAATAACCTCCAAAACCTAAATCTAAATTGTGCACCCCTATCTGATATGATGGATAACGGAATACCATGGAAATAGAAAATCACATCTATTAAGAGACTTGCATAATATTTCACAAAATAAGTAGAGTTGATGGAATTAAAATGAGCGGACTTGGTCAACCTATCCACAACCTCCCATATAGATTTCACATTGCTTGTGTGTCTGAGGAAAACCTACTACAAAATCCATATTGGTGTCTTCCCACTTCAAAGTAGGAACTGCGATTTCTTGTAATAAGACACCCGATTTTTGATGCTCGGCTTTAAAATGTTAGCAAATTGGACACTTAGCAACAAATCTCCCTATGTCCATTTTCAAACCTTACCACCAAAATACTTCCCTACGATCATGGTACATTTTTGTCGAACCCGAATGAATGGAGTAACAAGACGCATGGGCTTCCTCAAGGATCCCATTTCTCAACTCCTCTACATCGGGAACACAGAACCTATCTTGATACCTCAAGACACCATCACCCCCTAAGGAGAATTATTTATTAAGCTTGCTAAGAACCAATTCCTTCAACTTTGTCAATGATTGATCAAGGTGTTGTTTTGACTTCACCTTAACTACCAAATATGACTCGGAGTTATGATGGACCATGAAACAACCATTCGGAGAATCTTCCAACCTCACACCCAATCTAGCCAACCTATGAAAATCTCTCACTAGATCTTTCTTATCTTCCTCTATGTTAGACAAACTACCCATGATCATACGACTTAGACTATCCGCAACAATATTTGTATTTTCGAGGTAATAGAGGACACTCATGTCGTAATCCTTCAACAATTCCAACCATCTTCTTTGCCGGAGAGTCAACTCCTTTTAAGTACATAGATATTGGAGACTCTTGTGGTCGGCATAAACATCAACGTGGACACCATACAAGTAATGCCTCCATATTTTCAAGGAAAATCCCACAGCCGTTATTCAAGATCATATGTTGGATAGTTTCTCTCATGCACCTTAAGTTGTCTGGAAGCATAGGCTACCACCTTCCCATGTTGCATAATCACACACCCTAAACCCACTCGGGATGAATCACAATACACAACAAAACCCTTTGTACCCTCCGAAAAAGTCAACACTGCAAAGAATTAAGTCTATCTTTAAAAATTTGGAAGCTCATATCTCATGCCTCCTACCACTCAAATTTCTTACTCTTTTGGGTCAAAGTAGTCAAGGGAGAGGCAATGGATGCAAAACAATCCACAAGCCTCTATAACCAAGAAACTCCTAATGAAGGTTAGAGTTAATGGTCTGGGAAAATTTTTCATGGCCTCAGTTTTCCTTGGATCAACCTCAACACCCTCAAATATGATACGACAAAGAAACACTAGGGACCTTAATCAAACCACATATTTGCTAAACTTGGGAAATATTTGATTTGCCTTAAGCACTTGCAACACCACCCTCAAATGGTTTATGTGATCACCCTCAGTTTTTGAATATACAAAGATATCGTCAATGAAGACAACGACAAATGAATCTAGGTAGCTTCGAAACACTATATTCATGAGATACATAAGCACCACAAGGGCATTCGTGGTACGAAAGGACATTACTAAGAATTAATTTTCTGATATGAAATGGTAATCTCTTATATGTGGTGAATTGTAAATTGAGTTGTTATGCGTAATGTTTTGATTTTCTTTTTTGTTGAATGGAGTTGAGTATTCCTCCAATGATTTGTGGCTCATGATGATTTTATATATGTTGTTATTGTTGGTTGAGATGCTAGTATTGATCTCTTTCTCTCCTTATAAATAGGATTTAGGTGTCATTCGGGGACGAATGTTCCTATGGGGGATAATGTAACACCCCGGAAGTCCTATGAACTAGACTATAGACTAACCTATTAAATACTGATTAAAATGATATTTACAGAGCTAGACTAATATTGTAACTTTTATTTAAAAGTATTAGAGTCTAGACGTCAAAGGAAGACCTTGGCATCTGGAAATTAACGTGAATAAACTTGTAGAGGTCCATATGTTTTGGGAAGGTTTGCCAGTGTCGTATGAAGTCTAATACATGTAAAAATACCTTAAAAAGGTAAAATAATATTTATAGGGTCAAAACATCAAATTAAACCTCTCCAAGGACAAACCAAAGAGTCCTTGATGAGGAATTAAGGGTTAGCAAGGAGAATGCAAAATTAGTCTGGCAGGCATCCAAGATGGAAGGAAAAAATTCCTAGCAATGTAGGGCCTTCATGAGGCTCACTACTTTATATCGAATTCTAGAAAAATGATTTAGAGGTGCCCCTGCAAAGTGCAGCCATGTCCCTGATTTGATCGTGTTGTTTGTAAGTTAAATTGAATTCACAAAAACACCAAAATAACTGAGATTTCTTTTTGTTATTTTATTTGAGGGTTAGCTTTTTATTTACGGTCATTCTAAGTCATTTTTACCTATTCTCTCTCTCTACTCAACCTCCACTGAAGAGAATTGGAATGTACAAGAAGAAGACCATGTTTTCAACTTTTTTTGTTAAATTCATGGATAATGTCTTAATCAAGGTATGTATTCTTCACTATTCGGATTACTTTCCCAAGAGGTTAATTCAACGTTTATTTCAAAATCTCCCAAACTGAACTATTTATCTACCCACGAGTCTCTTTCTAAACTTTGAATTGGTGATCAATTATGACAAATTAGGATTACTTAGGATTTCTTATGAGTATAATAATGGTCATAGTTGTTGCTCAATCAAAATTCCATAGAATCCACGTTCTTCACTAAATCTTGGATCTTGGTAGATAAATTTGTTGAAGATGATAAGAATATAAGTTGATATATTAATGTTCATGGTTTTGTTTATTCATGTACTTTCATATAACATCTTTTTATTATTTTTTTGATCTGGTTCTTGAAGATCCTGTTATTGTCCCTTCATGTCCTAACCCGAGATATGAAATAGGTTGATTGATGATTAGCGATGATGTAGTTGGATGTAGTATTGTTTAATTTACTAGTATATGATGATTATAAATGGTTTGTTGGATAAATATTGTAGAAAAGGGGGTGAAATCTTGAAGGCGTTTTGTGGAGGCTATTGGTAAGATTCCTGATCATGACTACTTTACTTCAATTATGTTGGTCTATTCTTGATGATGATATTCAATTGAAGTGTGAATATGTGAATAGAATAGGAAAATGATGATATGATGAATGTTATGTCATGTTATGAGTATGATTAATGTGGGATAGTTATAGGGGTAAGATCATGCAAAATTGAAAGTGATTCTCTTGTGTGCTTTACTATTATGACTATGTTGTAATGATCTCACTAATGTTGGGTTGTGATGAAAGGAAGTTCTCATTATAAACTTAAAAAGCTATGATTATTATTATACAAGGGGTTAATTCTCCAAACTTTATACTGTAAACTAATGTTAAGAATGGCTTAAAGACATTTCAAAAAGGGATTTTAGCTTAGAACCGAGCGAACTAGATATGAGAGGTGTCCCTTTCCAATGAGGGAAGGTAAGTTCACTATGGTTCTCAATAGATTGAGACTACAATACAAATGTTCATAAAGAGAGTTTCCAATACTAATATCCTAGTTTCTTAACTATGTGCCCCCATAGGAAGACTCGCTAGTGAATCCACCAAGAATGTTATGTTTATTTATGGTTCTACCTAGGTAAGTAGAGCACCTTCTTTTGGTGTAGGGTTTTATGACACCGAAATCCATGTTTGACTCACATGGTCTATTGTTGCTTAAGACGAATGTTTCCGAAAGTAAAATAAATGAATGAAAATAATAATGATGAACACTAAGTAGGTTTACTTAAGGACTACTAAGCATAGGTAAGGGTATGGTACTTTACATATGCATTACAGAAGCTCACCTTTAGGGGAGTCCTATTTATAATGTAGGGCGCTTCACATTATGAACAACTAGATGTGGTTTTTAGACAACCTAAGACCATATTGGAAACCTTATACTCTAATACTATGTTTGTAACAACTCAGGACTATCCCCTAGCCGTAACCGGCATACTCGACTTCTCATTGGTCAAATATAGGCCACATGGATCTTTCAATGCATATGATACTCAAAATAAGTAAGAATTTAAAACTTTCTTCACACACGAAACACTTTCACTAATAAGAAAGCGGAAGATTTTTAAAATCATCTAACTTTACAAAATGTATGTCTCATAAACCATCTAATAACTTTGGAGTATAACATAGTGAGTACCAAATACAAGACTTGAAATAATGATCAAACGACATAAAGTAACATGGAGTGTATTTTCCTCGAATCTATTAGGAATTACCAAGTCTTCATCTTTAGACACATAGAAATGTAGTCAACCTCCACAACATACCATATCTATAATCCCAACACTTAAGTAAAAAAAAAGGAAAAGAAGTGGTTAGGACATTTAAGCACTAAGTATGGCAGTCATTCGAAAACCATGCAAAAGGGGACATTTAGTATAGAAACATGATTTAATGACATTTTAATAAAAGCTTTCATCATAAGTGTTTAAGAGACACAACATAAGTAAACAATCACATATTATACATACTAAGCTTACATTAACATATAGGACTTAACTCCATATCCAACAACAGAGTCTTTTCTTCATTTAGATTCTCTACTTAAGGTTACTCTAAGAACCACCTATGTAAGACATAAAGAGACCTCCTAGACACCCTATTCAAGCACACCTAAGTCTTTCTTAAAGTCACCCTAGTTAAGAATCTTTCTATTCAACATACTATAAATAGGATAACATAGATTACAAAATTTATTGAGAAGTCAGTGATACAATTAGGGGACATCACATAATGGTCTTGCATTACCTAGGAAACTCACTTTAGAATCTTCAAAGCCTAATCGTGCTATGTGCAGATAGTGTCCCACTACACTACCTACACATTGTAAAACCCATCCAGTAACTAGAGTACATATCCCACAGGATGAGAATAGGGATTAGCTAACATAGATTACACTAGCTATATAAGAAACTCGGTGTCATCTAAAACCCACACTACATAAGGTGTTCTACGTGCCAAAGGTAGAACTAGGACACATCTATGTTGACATATGGTTTAGGGGATATCAAAAGGTTTCCTTTTACTTTAGCCTCATACTCAACTATAGCTACTACCTTAACTATATCTACTTAGTGCTTTGCCTTAGATCTCATAGTGTAAGTGCATTCACATAAGTATATTAGACAATGTAACCTCACTAAGCCCTACCAACTAATCATACAATTTCGATGAAGGAGTCAACACGGGCTGCCGATCAAGGTACATTAGGATAGCTTGTATAACTTTCTTAAATATGGTTTCATGGCATTTCGGTGAACCTACCTCTATCTCCATCATTCCACTCAAGAAGAAGGCACCATTTAGGTCTACCACTTCAAGGCTTCTTTATTAACATTCTTTTCATATTCAAGGTTTCCAATTCTTAGCCTTATTTTCATATTCAAGGTTTCACATTCTTAACCTTATTTTCATATTCATCGTGTCACACTAGTCATTCATAGAACGGTACCACTTTAGGTCTACCGATCCTAAACATTCATTCATCCATACATACGTGAAAGGGGTGCCTAAGAATACCAAGTCTACAAATAAAATTCACATAACCTTCCTGTATCAAGAAGGGACAACTAGGTTTACCTAAACAAGACACCATATCAACATGTAAAGACTCTTCATAGTCTACCATCGTCACATACCAACTCATAGTAACAAGTGAACATTTAGAGGAACAAGCTTTCATGTACAATATTACATAGATTTATAAAAGATCAACTAAAGATCATATAAAAACCTTCAAGTATGAACATTGCACAAGATCACCTATATATCACATAATACTTCATTTTATATATTCATGTGTGTCATAATACCTTACACATCGACACATTATTTCATATAACCAACTTCACATTATACCTTCATATATACCTTACTATTACAATTCACATAATAATGCCGAAAATGCCATGATCATAATAATAAAATGAAGTGAATACCGCTAACATAAGTTTATCATACCACAAAATAACAAATATATATAAATTCTACATTAGTAAGGGAACTAGTTATACTTACCTATATTACCTCTAAAACGACGTAGGTTTAATTAGAGCCTAACATATTTTTCATTAGGGTACAAAGTCCTAAAATGAGTTTAAATTTTTTAATAAGGCAGTGTCTAAAGATTTAGGTGAACTAGAAGCCAAACATCAAGGAACGACCAAGACGTTCGACGACTAAGTCACTTATAGGACTTGTGTGTTTTTATATGTTCAAGTGTAAGTCATGATCTTATGAGGTCCTTATATTAGTAATAATAGTGTTTATAGTAAGTGTGTTATGTTTTGGTGAAGGTTCAAGGTCAAACGCCCAAGAACGTCCATGACGTTCGAAAGGTTTTCTATGAAGTGACCTTGTGTGTCTTAGCATGTTTCAGCTAGTTTTAAGTGTATGTTTTGGATAACATTGATGTGAGATAACTATAATATACAAAAATATTTGGGTTGGAAACATACGGGTAAAACTCTCCGTTGATCAAGGAAAGATTCCTAGAGGAGGACCGAAGCCATCCACTAGCGAGCTGCCCAAGGTAGCAGCAATTTACACTTAGAGGGAAAAAGTTCACATCCCGGACATGGTCCACAAAGAGAAAAAATGTTTCTCCACCTCGCGGACACATGGCGTACTCCACTGGTTTGGGGTTTAATTTAACAAAATCATGCGGGAACAACTCCTCATCGCAGACTTATTTCCCGATGAAAATTTGTGAAATTTAAGATGAGTTTGATTTGATTAAAGGTTCCTATAAGTTGATGAGTCTCTTTGGTATTCTGGGGACTAATTATAGGAGGTTATTATACCTTTTTAAACCATAATTAATCATTGAAATCATAATCCTCAAGCCGGAAACAAAATATCGCCATCTATTCTCTCAAAAATCCTCCATTGAAGAAACTTTGAAGCTCCATGGAAGAATATTGATTTTTCAAGTTTTTCTCCATCAATATAGTGGGATTTAAATTGACGTATGGATTTTCATCCTTGGATTTACTTCCATTGAATCAGTCAATTTCTATGATTCAAAAAATGATCAAAAAGATAATTTGTCCAGTTTTGTAGTCTAGCCATGAGTTCTTGGATTAAAGGGTTTTAATCCATGAATTATGATTGAATTGATGTTAATTAGATTATTTTAAATCAAAAACATTATGAACCCATGTAATTCATGTAACCCTAGATTTGAGTCTATTGTGGGTGAATTGATTATGTTTTAATGTTATTGAATTCTTATGTAGTTTAATTCGGGATACTGAATTATGATAGAATAATGCTAGAATTTTTCGTATGCTTCTCCAAATTCATAAATATATTTTGAATTATCCTTTAGTCATTATGTATTGTAGGTATTGGATTGAATTTGTGATCATGGCCATGGGTAAGAATCTTTGCGTATTGTGTTTGTTGATTTAGCTATGGACTAAGTTGTGAGGTTGGATCAATGGTATGTTGAGCTAACTTTCTCTTTATTGCGTAGTATAGTTCTAAGATGATGATGATGCTTGGTGTGGTCCACTTATGTTGGCGTGATTTTGTGCATTACTTTTGAATTATTTGGCCTTGTCGGCGTTACTTTATGAAATTTGACGATCATGGACTTGTCGGCATTATTTGGTATATTATGATGGTTTGTATAGTTTATTATGTGAATTATTGTGATATTTATCTACATGTGATTAAGATGAAAGTATGAGTTCTTCTATTAACAATAGGTGATCATGTTAGACTATGACCATGTCCTTATGTGTGTAGTCTTAGGGTTGATATATGATTCTTCCAACTTTTTTATGTCAGTATTATGATGATTTTATTGATGATATTATAGTAGTTAGTAGGGTTATCTTTAGATGATGTTGATTATACCCATGTTCATCTAGAATGATACGTTATATGTGAAGTATGTGTGTGTCTTCTTTTTGTAGATTAGTGTCTCTTAGTTGATACATGTACAATGTAAATGTGACATCCTCACATGTTATTCTAGAGATTCTTAGTCTTGTATGTGTGATTGACATGTGACCTTGAACATTGATAAGAAGGTCAATTATGTGGAACCTTCAACCAAGTTAGAAGGTTATAATATCCTTGAAGCTGAAATCCATAATGGAATCCTTCTTGTGTGAATGGTGGACTTAGGAATTGATTTGCTTCAACGAAATGAAATCATCCATAGGAATATAATTGTGCTATCCTCTTAACTATTGATATAGAACCTCTTCAAGTACTCCTTTATTGAAATACTATATGAGAACAAATGCTAGCACCGAGTGAGTATGGTTTTGGAGGTAAGTAAAGTTAAGGATGATTCTATAGTTCAAAGACACCCTTCATATTCCTTAACCATGTGCCTATATTGGATGTTTCAAAATTCTATCATTGGAAAGTAGAACACCCTACATCGGAGTAGGTTACAACTCAGGATTCAATTCTTAGCTACCATGTTCTATGTCAGTTATTGCCTATTCTCATCATCTGGGTAACCCTATACTAAAGGAGAAGTGTAAGACCCCAAAGATGAATTCGATTAAATAGATCCTAACATATTGGTATTGATGTTCTAAGGTCCTAAAAACTTCTAATATGTGATGTAAAGCTAGTAGATAAAGTATTAGGGGTGTTGGAAGTCAAACGTCATGAGACGACTAAGACGTTCGACGACTCCAAAATGTCTCTTATGTGGTTCTATGTATTTATTTTTGTTTCATGATGTTCTAAGGTTATTAATTTGTTTAATATTTCATGTATAGGCAGTGTATAGAGGTTCGAGAAGTTTGGAGGTAAAACGAACAAGAACGTCGAAGGTGTTTGAATGATATGTCTTGGGTTGACTTTGTACGTCTAGGCGAGTTTCGTCGAGTTTTACGTGTTCTTTTTGGATGAAATTCATGTGAGAGGTGTTAAAATTATATATTATCGTATTTGGGTAGGAAACGTCCGGGAAATTATCCCCAAGGACCATCAAAGGGTCCTTGAGAAGGACCCAAAATTAGTGTGCAGGCTGTGCCAGGCAGACCCTAGCAACGGAGCAGTCAATGGCCAGTTGTAGCTGTGAAATCCCGTCAAAGGGTACAGTAGTGAGGGACTTAGCAAAGGGTGAAGAGAGTAAACTTTTCCAGCAACTGTTGCCACCGACGAAGGCCTGTGACGGGCCGTTGAGGTGGTGATGCCCTATCAATGACCAGTCGTCGCGCGACCTGTTCTCCTGCTCATGTCTGCTGCCATGTCAAGGAGTGAACTGTAAATTCAACCCACTTCTAAAATAAGTCATGGATGGTTTATTAAGGTTTATTTGGGTATTTTTAATTGAGTATATAAACGGTAATAACATGGAAGACCTCATTCGTCAAAATCATAAACCCAAAACTCTTAGAAAATATCCCAAAACCTCCATTGAAGTCAAACTTGAAGAGGGAACTTGGTGAGTGGTTTTTGAGTATAAATTTTTGATCAAAGTTAAGAATTATCATCCTTGTGGTGTGGCTTTTGATCCTTGAAACTCGCTTAATCAAGGAGCCCAATTCTCAACATGCTTTTCCATGTTTTCTAAAGTGAATTGTCCTTCATGATTCTACCATGGGTTCTTGCATAAATAATTTCTAAACATTGAATTATGATATAATTGATATTTTATTGATGATTTCAATCTAAATTACCTATGAACCCATGAATTTTGATGAACCTTAGTTTTGACTATGATGTGGGTTACTTCATAATAAGATAATATTGATGAATTGTTATGTAGCTTTTTATGGGGTTTATAATGATATAAGAATTATATTCAATTGTTATCTTATTGATCCTAGATTGTTAAACCTAGATTTAATTGATAGAGATTTCATTGAATTTTATGATAAATGTTTGAATTATTTGTTATGGCCTTGGGCAAAGGCCTTGTTATGTTGAATTAGACGATTTAGCATTGAATTGAAGTGTGAATAAGGGAAAGAAGGTATGATACCTGTATTTATTTAATTTGATATTAATTATTCTTTGATTCTATTGTGATTAGTATGGTCCACTTATGGTGTCGGTGTTATGTGTTTTACTTGTAATTGATGTGGCCTTTTCGGTGTTAGTTTACGCAATATTATGAGCATTGCCTCATTGGAATACTTGAAATTATGTGGCTATTTGTGTAGTTTGATTATGTGAAGCACGACATTATCTATCTACATGTTATGTTATATAGTTATATATGTATTCTTCTACTTATGTTGCCTTAATTGATCATGTTAGATTTTGACTTGACATTTTGAGTATAGTGTTACGGCTACATCTTGGTTATTCCTAATTGGCTATGTGAGTCTATGTGGAGTACATTAATGATTTTTTAATGATATATAATATTACTTGAAGATATTAGATTGTTTCTAGGTGTTTCGAGAATGACTTGTATTATGTGTTAAAAGTGAAGTATGTGATGTCTTTTCTTAGTTGACTTGTACCTCTTGCTTGATATGTATATGATTATGGATATGTGATTTCTTGATTTCGGGTGTTATAACTCTTAATCTTGAATGTATGTATTACATGTGACTTTAAATGATGATATGAGAGTCTATTATGTGAAAACCTTGACTTATAGGTAAGGTTAAGATTGATTGAAATGTAAGTCGTAATGGTGTCCTTCAAAGTAAAGGAATGATAGACTTAAGGTTAGTTGGCTGGAAAGGCATCATATTAATCCTTAGGAAAGTCATCATGATCTTCTTGTCACCATGGTGAGGTATCCTTAGTGGACCTTCCTTTGTGGTATGGGACGCTATCTAGACATTGCACAATAGACTTTGAAGGTGTTATATGGATTTCCTAGGTCTTGTCCAAGACGAATATTTGAATGTCCTTTATGATGTATGAGTCTTAATGAACTAATGAACTAAGTACTTATGTTAAGGAGTATGTAAATAAATGAGTACCTAATCTAAAGTAACTTAAGGATTCCTTATCTATAGGGTGAAGATGGCATAAAGGATGATCTCTTCATGTCTTATCTTTGAAAGTATTGAGGATAAATCTAGTTAGGGAAGTTTGTTGATTTTTTGGAAATGATATAAACCTTAGGTAGTCTTAAGGATTATTTAGGTAATGTTGAAGAGGTCACTAAGGATGTTATCTTCTTGATTTACCTTAGTAGGTCTTTTGATAGCCTTTGGGAAGAGAATGTCATATCATCAATGTGTTGGTCATTTATGTGAGCATTATTATATCTTAGGGATTCTATAGGATCTCTTAAGTGTATGAGTAAAGAATTGTATGGGCGGTCGCTTCACAACTCAATCAAGTGAGACTTAGAGTTCACCTTTGGTACAAGAATCTTACCTTAATATTTATGATTGCTTTGTAAGTATGTATGTCAATCATTATTAAGGGTCATTTAGGCACATCTAGAGAGGGTGTATGGGTGGTATTTCTTTGTATGACTTAAGTGAATCATCATATGAATATAAGTGAGGAAAATACATGCTATAAGTATCTTATGTGTTTCTAAATTGATTTATGATGTTATTATGATTAAAAATGTTTTTCAAAATTAGAAGATACATATTTCCAATAAAGTATGTTTTCATGATTTTTATGCATAAGCCATACTTAGTACATGTGGTTGTACTAATTCCATGATTTTATCTATCTATATAGTTCATGGTAGGTGAGGAGATTTGAGAAGTGAAAACTTGGATATACAAAATCTTTCAAGTGAAGTTTAACTACGTTCTAACTTGACTTGAGGGCATATATGTCTGTTATGTTTTCATTCAAAGTATTGTAATAGACTAAATATTTCTATATTCGTATTTTGAAGTATGGGCCGTTTCCCAAGTATTCTTTTCTCTTAAGATGATGAGATTAAGACTTACTATTTCCTATTACTTTTATATGAAAGAGATTTTAAAGACTAATGTTTTGTGAAAAGTTTGAATTCTGCACTACTTTTCACTATATATATGCAATGAATGATATGAAAGGTCTTGTCTAAGAACTCTGAGATTTCGACGACGATGGTTATAATCAAAGATTGTACCCTATTTCCTAGCGTATGGTTTTGGGTTGTGACAAGTAGTTTTATAAAGTTTAGGTTGTGGATCAAACACTATCTAGACATTGCACAATAAGTTTTGAAGATGTTAGTGAGTGAGTTCCTTGGTCTTCTCCAAGACCATTACTTGAATGTACTTATGTGATGAATGTCTCTTAATGAACTAACGAAGATAATCGCTTATGTTGGAAAGTAGGTTAGTGAATAAGTACTTACGTATAGTAGTTAAGGGTTTCTTAGTTAAGGTATGAAGGGAGCATAGGAATGATCACTTCATGTCTTACCTAGGTGAGTCTTAAGAGTGACTCTAGATAGGGAAAATAACTTGAATAAGTAGACATGATCTAAACTTAGGTAGACTTAATGATTATTTAGGTAAGGTTAAAAAGGATGTATGGGCGTTCTCTTCTCGATTTTCTTAAATAAGTCTTTTTAAAATCAACGAGAGGAGAATGTCATATTATATTTATGTTATGTTATGAAATAGGAATGATTGTATCTTAGTTACTCTAAAGAAACTCTTAGGTATGTGTGAAGGGATTGTATAGGCGGTCGCTTCACAACTCACTGAAGGGAACCTTCGAATCACCTTTGGTAGGAGGATCTCATGCTATGTGTTTTTTGTGTGTTTTAATTATATTTACCTCATTAAAGGTGTTGTTAAGGATCATTTTGGTGTGTTTAGAGAGGGTGTATGGGTGGTCTCTCATTGTCGTACTTAAGTGATTCTTAGGATAGCTTTTGTTGGCAGAGTTATATGCTAAATGAGTTCACTGTAATGTTGGATTTAGCTCACTGTAAAGTGACTTATTTCACTGCAATGTTCCTTAAAAAGTGATAAAATGCTTATGTGATATCTTCTATGTTCCTAAGGTAATAAGTGTTTTTCTTATGCATATACTATGATGTTTTAATGAAACAGAGCATGTTTCTCATAAATGTTTGTTCTCATCATTCTATGCATTAGGCATACTTTATAAAAGTGTTTGTACTAATTCGATACATCTTGTTACATCCAGGTGGAAGGTGAGAAGGATCTTGAAGAAAATCTTGGGTTCTAGTTATCGTTTAAGAAAAGTTGAAGTATGTCCTCACTTTACTCGAGGGCCTAATCGTCTTTTGATTTTTTAAAATTAAATGTATGGTAAGAGACTAAGTATTTCAATTTTTGTGTTGTTTTAGCCGTGTCCCATGTATTCTTGAGTCTAAGATTGACATATGTTGACACTTAGTGTTTTTCTATGAATTTATTATGAAAGATGTTTTAAGATATTTCGTGCAAAATTTTTTAATTCCACACTACTTTGCATATATGTATGCCATGAACGATGTCAAAGGTCTTATACAAGATACCTAAGAGGTCAAGTATGTCGATTGCACTCTAAGAGTGTAAATATTTAAGGGTGTGCTCTTGGGGTGTGACATTACCCTGTTCCCATAGACAAGATCGCCATTTCTGAACATCTCCAACAATTCAAATTATCGTAGAATAATCAAAAATAGAAATCAACCATACAACTCATGATAATCACAATTCCATCAATATTAGATCAGAAGCAATAGACACACTTCATAAGACAAATTTAGGAATTTGAGAAGATCAAGAGTTCATGGAGTTTTTCATTGGAATACATCAATTAATGCGTATCTAATGATTTGAAATCGTTTCATGCGAGAACCCTTGAATTAGACTGAAAATTGGACTTCTCCATAAAGATTGAACACTTTGAAGTCACTTTAAAATTTGATCTATGGTTATAGCAATACTAGGATTGATAACTCCCATATCTCAGTAGAAGAAAACCCATGAAAATTGAGGATAAATCATTTCAAACCATCCGTCCTAGAAATCTCCAAGACCTTGACGTTCAATGGAGGCTTGAGATAATTTTTGGGAGAAGAACATTTGAGTTTTTTTTAATTTTATATTTCTAATAGAGGTTTTGCGGTTTCTGATATGGTAATGACTGTATAATGACCAAAAATGGGTATATAATACATCCCCAAATACCCAAATCACCCCTACATTTGTTGTGTAACACATATAAAACAAATAAGGGTTAACTAGATTCTAACATTTTTGTCCTAATGTTTTGAATCCCTAAAATGGGTTATAATGATGTAAGGAGGCAGTGTTTGGAGTTTTGTGAAGTTTGGAGGTCAAACGTCTATGATGTTCGAAAGTTTTGACTTGGAACGACCTTGTATGCTTTAGTATGTTTCATTAATTTTACGTGTTTGTTTTGGATGAAATTGATGTGAGAGGTCATAAACTCGTATACGAACATATTGGGGTTGGAAATTTCCAGCAAAAAATTCCCCAAGGACCAATAAAGTGTCCTTGTGGAAGGACCCATCTTTGATACCAAAATTGCCAAAAGAAGTCCCACCTACGGATGGCAATCAATGCCCAGTAGGCTGGTTGACACCTCTGAGGTGGAGGTCATTGGCCAAGACTTAGGCGTGGGAGGCTATTCTTCCAAATGCCAGCCTCTCACCAAAACCATGGACTAGCAAGACGGTCTGTTGGTTGGGTGATGGGGCGTACGTGATCAGGCGTTGTTTAGGTATGCAACTTGATAGAAATAGTGTCCTCAAATGCATATTTAGTCTCAATATCATATTATAACTCTCAGGTTTCAGTTATTTGAAGTTTTGGTGAAAGCATCGACACCTAAACGCAAAATGTAACTAAAAAGCTGCAAAATAACGAAGAAATTGAAGCCTAAGCATCGCGTAGTGTACTTGCTAAGTTGCCGAAGAGATGAATTCCACCCTTTGTTCGAGCATGGCAAGCTCTAAAGGAAGTGAAAAAAAAGTGATGAAAGGAGCAACCGGTGTTTCACCAGACAATGCTGCTAAGCAATGCTATACCCCTTAATGGTCCAAAAAATAAAGATATTGCGGGAAATCACAAAACAACGATGAAGCAGAAGAAGGGGTAGTCATATGTATTTTGGGTGTATTTTGTTATTGCCTTATGTGTGGCTAGAAACACCATTCTTGGAGTTTCATATAGCAAATATGAGTTGATATTATTATTCCGTTTTGCTTTCTGATAGGTTAGATGTATTTTGATGGTTATTTCACCTAGTGGTTGTGGTTTAAGCATTGGGTTGGTATTTTCAATTACAAATCTATCCATCTGTTTTTGGCTTGGCTGAAAGGGAGGTCATGAAACCAAGACCTCTAGACTGATGGACTTAGGAGTGGGTCTACATGAGGTTCAGCTCTAGAGGATGATCCCTGGTGACATATCCTAACACTCAGCTCGAGAGTGTGAGTGGGATAAGGCATATGCTAGCCTTCATGAGATAAATAGGTGTCCGAGGGGAACACATTTGAAATGGGGTATGTTTCTCTAGAGAGAGAACTTATTTCCATCTAAATCTTAGCCTATTAACTATTATCTTCCAAATTTCCTATCGACATTATGTACCCAATGATTTATCTCAACTTGTATTGTTGTCACACCCCAAGAACATCTCCCCATAATTGATTTCCTTTCCATTTATATTGTTTTTACTTTACTTGTGACAAACTCCAATAGATATTTGACACTTTCATGTCATCCCCGTTTAATTTATAATATTTTTATTTGCTAATCTCTTTAGCTACAACTAATTAGAATGAAACTCTATGACCAAATCTTCTCAAAATCGCTTCCTTGGGACATGACCCCAACCCTTGGTTGGGTTACTAAACTATTAATGATCGCAGACACTCAAAGCATAGGTTCGTTTTGTTTGGCAGTATATAATTAAAATAGAGTTGTTTGCAAGGAGTGGTGTCACGTAACATCCCATGAGCACACCCTAGAAGACATTGCACTCTCGGAGTGCAACCGGCGTACTTGACCTCTCAGAGGTCTTCTACAAGCCCTTCTGTATCATTCATCACATCAACAAGTACGAAAAGTAGTGCGTAATTGAAACTTTTCACACAAATATCTTAAAACATCTTCCATATTAAAATCATAAAAACGCTAAATCTCAAAATATGCCTTTTTTAGACTCAAGAATACTTGGGACACGACCCATACAATAAAAATATTGAAATACTTAGTTTATTACAATTCCTTAAAATAAAAGACATATATAACCTCGAGTCAAGTGAGGACACACATCAAATTTTCTTCAACATAACTAGAATACAAGCTTTCCTTCAAGATCCTTGTCACCTTCCACCTACACTTTTCGATATAACAAAATATATGGAATTAGTATAGACACTTGTACTAAGTATAACTTAATGCATAAGATCAAGAAAACAGAGATTTATCATAAACATGCTCTTTTTTTTATTAAAACAACATATCATAAACCTAAGAAAAACATTTAAAACCTTATAAACACATAAGAAATCACTTAAGCAACTTATCATATTTTAGGGAACACTTTACAATAATCTAACTCATTGTTACTATGAATTCCTTCATTGTTACAGTGAAGTCTTTTAACTTCACCTGGGACATTTTCTAGCATGTGATTCCCCCACTAAAAGCCATCCTAAGACTTACTTAGGTAATAAAAAGAGAGAACGCCCACACAACCTCTCTAGGCACATCTAAATGATCCATAAGACCACCCGTAATGAGATACACACACCTACAATACACCAACCACATAAGCATAATATCCTCCTACAAAAGGTGATCTAAATTTCAATTGAATGAGTTGTGAAGTGACCTAGCATACAATCCCTTCATACACACTTAAGATATCCTTTAGACTACGTAAGACAGAATCCTTCTCACCTTAATAAAACAACATACATAATATGACATTCCCTTCCCAAAGATTATCAAAAGACTTACTTAAGTAAATCAAGAAGATCATGTACATGCTTGACCTCTTCAATATTACCTAAATGATACTTAAGACTACCTATGTTTTTGATAATGTCTATTTAATCAACCAACTTTACTAGCTAGAGTCATTCTTAAGATTTATCTAGGTAAGATACGAAGTGTAAACTCCTATGCTCCCTTCACACCGTAACTAGACAAACCTTAACTATTCTATATTAGTATTTATTCATTAAACATACTTTCTCACTTAAGTCATTACATTCATTAATTGATTTAAGATTCATTAATCACATGAGGACATTCAAGTAATGGTATTGGAAAAGACCGAGGGACTCTCACTAACATCCTCAATGCCTGTTGTGCAATGTCTAGACAATGTCCCATAACACCACCTAAACCTCATAGAACTTCTCCAATACTAGTATGTATTCTATATGATAAGAATAGGCAATAACCGACATAGACCATGGTAGAAAAGTGTGGAATCCAGAGTTGTAACTTCCTCTGTTAGAGGGTGTTCTACTTGTCAATGGTAGAACTTGTATACATCCCTCGTATGCACATGGTTAAGGAATATGAAGGGTTTTATTTGCAGTCTAGACTCATCCTTTAACTAGATATACTTCCCTTATCATACTCACTTGGTTCTAGCCTTTATTCTCATAGATTATTTTACATTAAAGGATCACATGAAGAGGTTACATATCTAGTTCATAACCCAATCACATTGACCCTACCAATGAGGTCACCTAGGGCTACCTTTCAATGGCGAAGAAGATAGCTTAATGACTTTACTAAAGATGATATGATGCCGTTCCAGACAACAAACCTTAAGTTCTTCATTCATACAATAATGATATCATTACTACTTTCGACTTCAATATTCATAACATTACATTTATGTTTGAGGTTCCATATAGAGACCCTCTTAGAAACTATCAAGGTCACATGTAATTCCTATATACAGACATATATACGATTCGAGAATCTAATTTAGACAACTCATATTTACATCATACATGTCTCAATTAATCACACAAGTCTACCACACAGACCACACAATAGCTATCACTCTAGAAATATTTATAATCTTCTAGAAGCAGCATAGGATGACCTTTACATCTATAGTCGTCCTATACACTATTATAACATCACCATATAACAATATATAGACTCATATATCATGCAGACAAGCAATGCATTCAACTTTAATATGACACACATAAACACATAGTCATATTCTAACCTGATACCTAACAACTCACTAGAAGAACACATCTTTCACATACCACAATAAATAGATATGATCATACTCACATAAATCCCTTGCACAATCATCATAATATATCAATTTGTTGCCGTAAAGTCATGATCACAATACTACAGTATACATCGACGGGCCACATAATTTACATTAAACACAAAAACACCACCACCGATAAGTGGAGACCCATACAATAAAACATATCAAAGTCTAATTATAATAAATAATAGAGAATAAGGAAGTGTAACCACCAATCCATTCCAGTAACTTCCAATTCATAGCTAAATCATTCAATTCAATACAACAATAGGTCCTTGCTCATGGACATGAACATCAATTCAATAGAAAAACCATAATACTCAATGAATCTAGGTTCATTTAATATAGATTTATCAATTCAAGAAAATTTAGACATCACTGACTACCGATTCTTGCCAATAAAACTGCATAACCCAATGAAAAGTACACTTGAATTCATAAGCATTAAGACAATATCAATTAACTCATAAAGTAGTCTAAAACAAGGGTTGATCAATTACATGGGTTCATAGGTTAATTATGATAAAATCATATAATCAACAACGATTCAATCAATATTAAATGACTTAAACGCTTTAATGCAAACCCATGGATAAATTTCAATTTACAAAACTCATCTTTTGAGAAGTCTTTGAAAATTAGTTTGAAGATTGACTCCTTGAACAAAACAGTTCCAAGGATTAAAAATCATAAATCAATGAATCTAAACCCCCGAAATTAAATGATAATCACACCGACTCAAGCTCCAATCCAAGTTGTTCCTTGAGTTTTGGCTTCAATGGAGTTCTAGAGAATTTCTATGAGAATTTGGTTTTTGATTTTTGAAGAATGAGTTCACTCTAGGTATTTAGGACTTATAACTTTAGTAACTTCCCAAACTATTACTTGGACGTTGGGTGAATTTACCAATCCACCCTTGCAAAGTACAGTAAACTACGCTGGAAAACAATCCACCAACGACCTAGCTACAGATGGACCATCCTGTCTGGTTGTCGTTACGAACTGAGACGGGACATTGGGATCTTGAGGTCCCTAGAATAAGTCTTGACAAAGGACTCCTATTGACGGGGCGTCGACTGTCCAACGAGCCATCGTTTGCCTCAGTTGATTGCGACAATCCTAGATAGCATTTGCTTCTAGGAAGGGTCCTTCCTCAAGGACCCTTATGTTTGTTTTTTGGGGATTTTTTGACCAATGTTTTCCAAACCGGAATAATTTTGTATACAAGTTTAGGACCTCCCATATAAATATCATCTAAAACGAACATGTAAAACTCAATGAAAAATGCTAAGACAAACAAGGTTGTTTCAAAGCAAACCCTACGAACGTCATGGACTTCCTTGGACGTTTGACCTCCGACCCTCAAGAAACATGAAAAACTGCCTATAAACACAATTATAACTCATATAAAAACCTCATAATCTAATAAAAACCCTATAATCACAAAACAAAACATGAGTCACATAGGTTACTTAGTCGTCCCATGACGTTTCACTTCCAAATCACCTAAAAGTCTAGATACTGACTCAATAACAGATTATAAACCATTTTAGGACCTTATACCCTCATGAAAAAATTTTAGGAATATAGTTTTCACCTAATTCATTTTAAGGTATACAATCATCCCCTCTTGGGACAACTTCGTCCCTCGGATGAAATTTTTCACTCTCTAACACTTCCAAGATAAGACTCAACATAAAAGCTCATACTCATACCACATATACATTTAGGTAACAAAAAGTATTAGAAACATCAATATTCACATATAAGGAATAAACCACACAACAATAAGTTAGAATAATTCTACAGCTCATTATGAAAATATGAAAACTCTTTTATATTCATTATTATGTTCATGTACATTATTTATAACAACATTACAACTATTTGCAACCAAAAGATGATTATTATTTTTTCTTTCCAAAAATCATATAGTGAGGAGGCGACCTTTACAGTGATCTGCAACATTTTCAATTGATGCATCTTTTGGCAATTAATGATGGAAACATGCAAATATACAAGACAAAACCATATAAACACACTTTAGAACATAATTATAAATTCATGAAAATAAAAATTCAAGGAATCAATGAAATTCAATTCCAACACGAATCCTAAACACAATGCTCATGCAACAAACTTTTACGACTTTCTACTCTCAAGCTTGAGTTGAATAGAAGAGATGAGACAATCAATAAAAACTCCACTAACCACCATACTCCCCCTCATAGAATGAACTCATAACACAAAAAGAAGGAACTATTACTTGCCAACATACTCATCAACATCCAGCTTTTTTCCTCTAGTCCGGAGTGCATAGAAACGCCTTTTTGTTTGGAGTATCATCTTTCAGGACATTATGAGCAACTTTACTACAATCACTAGTAGGATAATCTTTCTCTTTATGTCCATCCATAGCACAACCAAAGAAATTCACGATACCTATTGGACACTCCCCGTGATGCTTCCTCCAACAAGAAGCACAAGTAGGCTTACCACCTTGAGAACTACTACACTTCTCAAGTTTGAAGTTAGGAGCACTAGGTCAATCTTTAGTTTTAGCCTTCTTTTTTAACCTAGGTTGACTTTGATCACTTGAATCACTCCTTTTAAAGTTTCTAGCAATGCTACCATGTTTAGACTCCTCAATAGATTGAGCATAAACCTTGAGTCTAGCTAGGGTCATATCATCATAGATCATGGTTGTACGACATTCTTTGTTAAGAAGGTCGGCCACACCGGTCATAAACCTACTCATCTCATCCCTAATGATGGAGAAAATTTAGACAACATAGAGAAATTCAAAGAGCATTCCTCAACAATCATATTTCCTGCATGAGATTAATTAACTCCTAAACTTTTAACTCCCTCCTCTCACAGGGAAATTACTTTCCTAAGAAACCCTCCATAAACTCTTCCAACTCTATAAGACATGAGTCAACCAGCCTATTTTCTTTCCATTGAGTATACCAAACTTGAGAAACTACCGTCAATTGGTACAAATCTAACTCCACTCTCCCTATAAGTCACCCCCATGGCACTCAACACCTTATACACACCATCTACAAACTCTTGGGGATCCTCTCCCACCTTAGAGCAATGAAAAATAAGAGGATCCATCCACACATAATCTCTCTATATAGATCTCATAGTTTTTTCCACCAAATTCACTCTAGGACCAATACCCATATTCACATGATTAGTCATTGATTTGGCTAAAGTAATTAAAGCCTCTCTAATGTCCCCATTAGTCATTTCCGGGGGAACCATTGTAACCTCATTACCTTGACCTTCAATAGGGAGTTGAGCACCTTGAGTTAATTGAGGAACTTGCTCAACTTTCTCAACTTGAGGAGGAAATTCCTCATCCATACTTCTTTCTCCCTACCTTCTAGTGGTCATCCTTCTAGTATTCATCTCCTATAAATACAAAAGAAGAGATCAGGAATAGATTCTTACAACGTCAACTATATAGGCATGACATAATTTTGATGAATAGAGTGAAACTCTATCCTCCTATAGCCTCTCACCCATTGATGCTTCACGACTCACACCGATTGTTAAGACTCTACTAGATGCAGCTTTATGAGACTTTTTGATTCCTAAGACCTCTTTATAACCTTGCTCTAATAATACCACGCGTGTCACAAGGATAAAAAGACAATCGCAAGAAACACCCTAGAATATAATGGCAACTCTGGAGTGCAAAACCGTTGTACTGTGACCTCTCGGGGTCTTTACAAGCTCTTCCTTACATGCAATCTTATTTAGTCAAAAATTCTTGTGGGAATTAAAATTTTTCATATGAATATATTTAAAACATATTCATATTAAAAAAACAATAGAAAATGATATGTCTCAACATATTCCATTCTTAAACTCAAAAATACTAGGTACACAACCCATACAATATGAATATAGAAATACTTAGTCGGTTACAATATTTTGAAATAAAAGGCAAATATTCCGTCAAGTCAAGTGAAGATACTTCAACTTTGCTTGAACGATAAGTAGAATAAAAGCTTTCCTTTACGATCCTTCTCACCTTCCACCTACAATATTGATACAACAAAATATATGGAATTAGTATAACACTTAGCTAAGTATGGCCTAATTCATAAAATCATGAAAATGGACATTTATTAGAAACATGCTCTTTTTTATTAAAACATCATATAATAAACATACGAACAATATTTAACACCTTAGAAACACATAAGAAATCACTTATCCAATTTAACCATATTTTTAAACACACCTTTAGTAGATAAATCACTTGACAGTGATTCCTTCATCGTTCTAGTAAAGGCCTTTAAACTTACCTTGGACAACTTTCTATCATGTTATTCCCCCCACTAAACAGTTATCCCTAAGACCTCTCTTAAGTAAGACAAATAGAGAACTCAATACAACCCTCTATCATACCTAATGATCCTTAAAAAGACCCATAATTAAGTGATATACAACATTTTACCAATAATCAAACCACATAAAAATAAGATCCTTCCTACCCAAAGGTGCTTCTACGTTCAATGAGTGAGTTGTGAAGCGACATCGCCCCGCCCATACAATCTTTCACGACACACTTAATAGAATCCCTTATCCACTTTAGATAAAATCATTCTCACCTTAATACATAAAATATATACAATATGACATTCTCCTTCCCAAAGGTTTTATCAAATAGACTTACTTAAGTAACTCAAGAGGAAATAATGTACATGCTTGACCTGCTTCAAGAGTACCTAAATAATTGTACGACCCAAAACCCGATCCGCGACATGTGCACCACATTTACCCTCCTAGTGAGCGGAACCACCAATCTAACCTTATCATTTCAATTTAATATTCAACATCAAGTAAATGCGAGACCTTAAACTCATAAATAAAAGACAATTCAATAACTCAAAATCAACATTATTTTCCCCAAACCTGGAAGTTCATCAATCACCACAAGAACAGCTATGATCACTGTTAACGAAACTAAGAGTATTCTAAGGAGGCTAAAAAAACAAATAAAAAGCTAGTTAATCATGCCGAAAACTTCAAGGAATCAAGACTTAGGAAGGAGAAATCCAGTCCAGCTGAGCATTAGCTCCCACCCTGAAAGATCCGGTGTGACGAAGACTTGTCGAGAATTACTGTTGAGATCGAAGATGACGGCGCGTTTGCTGCCTCCCTCCCAAATAAACAAGAAGAAAACCTAGAAGTAGGGTCAGTACAACCACAAGTACTGAGTAGGTATCATCGGCACTCAAAATAGAAAGATATATCTAGTAACATCATAAAATCAACTAATATTCTTTAACAGTGTGATAGCACAAGTATAAAAAATCATTTTAAAAAAATTATCACCGATCATATCTACTTGAGGACTCAAGCCTCCACACCATACTCTTGTTGGGAAAAACATTTTACTTTTAATTTGAGTATATTATTTAAATTTAGTAGCTTTCAAACAAGATTCATTATCTTTATTCCTCTTGTGGTCGGTAACGTGCCACTCTGATCCCGCACTACTAGGCTCGGAACGTGACCCTCCTATCCCCTACTGACTATGTTGTCGAAACTGACACTATCCAATCCCCTAATTCAATGTGTCTGTACGGTGACACGCCAATCCCCTACATCTACGTTTCGGTTCATGACACCCGTCCCACTAATTCTATGTGTCGTACGTGACACTCACTGGATCCCCTACATCTACGTGGTTCGGTTTTCGTACACCCTTCCCATCTAATTCTATGTGTCCGGGTACTGACACTCCCGGATCCCTACATCTACGTGTCGTTCGTGACACCCGTCTCCACTAATTCTAGGTTGTCGGGAAACGTGCACACTCTGATCCCCTACATCTAACTGTCAGTTCGTGACAAACCACCTCCCACTAATTCTATGTGTCGTAGTGACACTTACCGATCCCCTACATCACGTGTCGGTTCGTGACAACCCCGCCCACTAATTCTATGTGTCGGTATGTTGACACTCTCACAATCCACTAATCTCAATTCTATTAATTCATCAGGCGCTTCTTTTATACCAAGCGTCATCATCTCAATCACTTTAGTTCATCAACCTTCTTTTATATCAAGGCAATCATCATTAACAAGATATTAGGTTTTTATCAAAACAAAAGAAAAAAAATTTGGGATTCAATAGCTTCATCTGCCTTGTTTCAAACAATCACAGTCTTATATATAAAATACTCAAATGCATACGCACATTAAGCATATAAGAAGACTCTATATCTACCCAACACATATATTCGCTCATTAAGAGTTCCTACGATAGTGTAAAAAACCAGAACCTACCTCCAACCGAATAATAATGCGATCAACAGCTATCTTCTCAAAATCCGTTCTATCCTCTGCGTTTCTCTCTCTCTATACTCGTTCTCCCTCTCTTCTATTCTTTTTCCTATTACAAACCCTCTTCTTTAACCCTAATAATCATATAATTAAGGGTTTAAGATGCAATAATAGCCCCACCTAAGTAACTTAAGGTTTACCTCTTTGAACCCCCCAAGTTTTTAGACTTATCAAAATTAACCCCTAACGTTATAATTAAAGCAGGAATAGTCAAAAACGTCCCTTAAAACGTTAAAGAAATCCGACCAGACTGGATTGCTCCAACCTGCCGACGGCCCTTCTGCCTGCGACGGTCCTCCTGCAGTCGTCGCAGGGTCAGAGAGTGGTTTCACTGAACCCTTTGTGACGGTCCTCACCACCTGTGAACGGGCCGTCCTGCCGAAGTCGTTACGAGTTCAAGAGTCGATTTTTCAGTACCCAATTTTTCAGATTTTCCAACATGTTTTTAAACTAGTACCCTGCGACTGTCCGTCCGTCGCCTATGAAACGGTCCGTCGGGGGTCCATCGCCTCAACCCTATTTTTTCCAGAAATAAAAATCGGCGCTCAAAACGACAAACAGGTCTTTACAAATAATACCATTTACCCATCGTGTCTTCCCCGACGATCACAAGAAGGAAAAACAATCAGCGAAAAGGAATACCTGAATCTGTAAACAGATTGTGGGGTATCTTTCTCGCATATCCTGCCCGCCCTTCTCCCAATGGCTTCTTCAACGGTCGATTCTTCCATTGAACTTTGAATGGATTCAATCTCCCTTGATCTCAACTTGGAGAATTTCTGCTATCTAGAATGGGCAACAGTTTCCTCCTCATAGACAAATTCTCATCAAGAAACTGAATCCCAACGGATTAATGTAGTTTCCATCCCCAAAAAATGGTACCTTTGTCAACATGGACACATGAAATACCGGATGCACTCCGGACAGCTCTGGAAGCAAGGCTACTCTAAGCACCTCCTCTACTCGCATTAATACTTCAAAGGGCCCAGTAACCTTGGGCTTAGCGTGCCTCTTTTACCAACCGCGATCACCCTTTCCTTGGCGAAACCTTTCAACAAACTTGTTCACCTAACATGAACTCTAAGTCTCTAACCTTTCGAATCTGCATATTCTTTTTGCCTACTTTTGAGCCGCTAAAAGCTTTCCTGAAGGGACTTCGACTTTCTCTATCGAATCCCTCAAAGATAGGTACCCCAGGTCTAACCTCGAATGCACAAACCCACCAATGGGAGACCTACAATCTCCTACCCTACAGCTTCAAAGGGAGCCATATCAATGCTTGAGTGATAGCTAATTTTGTATGAAAACTCCCTCTAAGGGGTAAGAAGCTATCCCCAATGCCACCGAATTCTATCACACATCACGATGCATATCCTCCAACACTTTAATCGTTCCGCAATCAGACTGACGTCCCCGTCCTGAGGAAATGGGAACGCAGTACTAAGATCCACGCTAGTACCTAATTCCGCAATGCAATTGTCTCCAAAACTTAGAAGTAAACCTGCGTACCTCTATCTGATATGATGACAGTGGGATACTCCATGCAATCGACAACTCTGAGATGTAAAGTTTGGCTAACTTTTCTGCATTATAATCAACCGTCACCGGAATGAAATGAAACATACTTAGTAGTCAATCTGTCCACAATCACCAAAATGGAATCAAACTTACCTAATGTCTTTGGAAGACCACAACCACGACATTCCATGAATTCTCTCCCACTATCCCCATTCAGGGATGGACATTCTCTGAGTATTCCTCCGGCCTTTGTGTTTCATACTTACTGTTGACAGTTTGGACATTTGGCAATAAAATCCCAAGTATCACGCTTCCCTCAACTCCACCCAAAGTGTTGCTTTAGTTCAACGTACCTCTTTGTTGCACCCTGATGTATCGAATACCTTGAACCTTGAGCCTCTGTCAGAATATTGTTGATCAAATCAACGACTCGTGTACACATGACCCTTCCCCCTTAATTCTAAAAAACACCTTCCTCATCGCTTTCACGTCTTTAGCCGCGTCCTTGCAACACTTTAATCGCGGATCCGGATCAATTTTTTCATCCTTAAACTGTTTTCCCTTAATCTGTCAAGGCAGGAAAATCTTGCCGCCTCCCCCAAGCTAAAAATCTTCCCTTCTTCATTTACTTCTAGTCTCAAAAAGCATTAGCCAAAGGCTGAACCTCCTACCAATGGCGTCTAGAGGCTTGCAGTGAGCCTAGACTATACTGCCTTGAGATACCTAGTGTTCCTCTTCGACCCTTTCATCTTACCTTTCCGCTTTTATTCGCGTGTTCTCTCCTTCCTCTTTTCCGGCCATCCGACCCCTCTTTCTCCGAGCCCGCTTTTCTCTTCTATCTTCTAAAGCAGCCTCCCCCCCCCCATTTCCAGTTCGGTGTACTGTCCCCTGTGCCGCGCGCTGTCTTTCCCTCCATCGTCCATATCTTCTCGTACTAATACAGGGTGTGCCGCCTTGACCGGACTGATACAAAGAGTGATGTTGTAGTCCTTCAGTAGTATCCATCCAGCTCCTCTATCTCAAATTCAATCATCTCTGAGTGAAGACATACTGTAGGCGACGATGATCCGTATATACCTACACACTTAACTCCCATAGAAATAGTGTGTCTTCCATTGCTTAGATGTCAAAACCCTACCCTACCACGCGACCAACACGTCCAATATGATTTGGATAGTTACGTTCCATTTCTTCTTCCCTCTTTTGCACTTTTTAAAATTGTCTTGAAGCAATAAGCAAATCACATTCTTCCTTGCATTAGCAACCCCAACCATACCGCACCCAACCCGATGGATGCTCACAATAGACATGAATTCTTACCTTCCATGGCAAGGTGAGAAGTGGTGCAGTATCACAGAGTCGAGCTTCTGAACGTCTTCCTCACCTCATCCGAAATAAAATGGAACATTTTGCTTAGTTCCAGTTCGTTAGTATGAGAAGCAATAGAAGAGAATCCCTTGGACACAATCGTGGTAATAACTGGCTAAACCAACAAGCTTTTTATTTCGACACTTTGTAAGGTCTTACCAATTCTTCACTACTTTCGATCTAGAAGGATCCACCATCACTCCACCTTGAAACCCGTTGCCCAAGAAAGGACACTGCAATCTAGCCAAAACTCACACTTGAGAACTTGGTAATACAGCCTTTTTCTCCCTCAACATTTCCCAACACATTCTCAAATGCTCCTCAAGGTCCTTTCTTACTCTTGGAGTATATCGTATATCATCAATAAATACGATTCACAAAGAGATCCAAGTATGGTCTTAAAAATCCCGTTCATCAAACTCATGAACCGCAACGCAGGGGCATTTTCGTAAGACCAAAATACATCACTACAAATTCGTAAATGCCCATACCTTGTTTCTAAAGCAGTCTTTGGCACATTCCGTTGCCCCGTATTTTCAATTGGATTATAACCGGATCTCCAGTCAATCTTATATAAGACACAAATCACCTTGTAACTGATCGAACAAGTCCAATCAATGCAGGAAGAGGATACTTGTTCTTTATGGGTTACCTGTTCAACTGCCGTAGTCCCTATGCCCATCCCGAAAACTTCCCCTCCTTCTTCTTCACAACCAAACCCGAGCACCCCAAGTAAGAATCAACTTGTATATGAAGCCTTTGCTCAACAACTCTTGAAGTTGGGGCGTTTTAATCCTTAACTCGCGGGGCCATTCTATAATTGGGTATAGAAATGGGGCAGTACCCGGTTCAGATCAATACAGAATCAATATCCCTATCTGTGGGCATCTCCGGAAGATCTGCAGGGAACCCATCAAGCAAACTCACGACCACCGAAAACTACCTCAATCGAAGGACTACTTGGGGTATGTCTCCTTGAGATGTGCCAATAAAGCTAAACATCCCTTACTAACCAATTTCATCGCACGAGAGGAGATTTACGCAACCGGATTGGAAGTGTAGTTCACCTCCCTCCCATACTAACTATCTGTCCCGGCTTGGCTACGTCACCGGTTTAGCATCTACAATCCAAAGATCGCAAATGCGGAGAAAGCCAATTCTACCCATAATTAACATCAAAACAACCATTTCTAAAAAATGGGAAATAACCAATCTAACATAAGTTTTGCTCCCCACAAAGTTCACCAAACAAGACCTATATACCCTGTCACTACCACAGACTCCACCCACCGAGTAGAAACACGAGATAGGCCGTATCAAGTCATTCATATGTAAATTTAACCATTAGCCAATGAGGAAGATACATAAGAAATTGTGGATACAGATCAAACAGACGGAAGCCATCCAATCACAACCCAGAAGATTACCTGTGATGACAGCATCAGAATGTCTCCGCCTCCGAATCTCCCAGGAATCATACAATGGGCCCTTTCGTTTGTTTGTCCGTTGTCCCTACCATGTTGTGTGTAGTTGCTCCAGTTTGGCCCCACACCATCCCCCCTGCCGTTTTTGGTGACCACCATTAACCTTAACCTCTGGCCACCACGCCCTCCAGAATAACGGCCTACTGCCAGGAAACCACCTCTACCTCTGCTATTGTGGGGTCTATTACTCTGTTTTGTGAGACAATTCATTCCTCCTAATATGTCCGTCTCCCCACATCCAGAACACTCCTCGAGATTCACGCTGGGTCTCTCCGAGAAATGTTGACTGGTCCTGAGGTGCCCCCCCAACTACAGTCGTATTGAAGCCTGAATGGTCGAACTGAAGTAACCTCCGTAACCCTGTCCTCTAGAGTAAGAACACTTAAACTCACCTCCCTTTCGCAACCTCTTTTGATTGTCGATGCCATGGTGATCATTGTCTTCACTCCCTTCCACCTCTAACGACACGAAGTCTACCACGCTTGAAAACATTTCCTGTGGCCGCTACTTGTAAAGCTGCAAATTCCGCAACTCTTATCTCACCCCTTCACAAAACGGCGAATCTTCTCTTGTGGACTGAAACTAAGTTGGTGGGCATATCTGGATAGTGCACGAACTTAGCCGCATATGCATTGAACGACTCCTACCTTGTTCTTGCTCATGAACTCATCCCTTTTCCTATCCCTCAAAGTACGGGGGATAACTTCCCATAACAAGCTAGAGAAGTGGCCCAAGTGCAATAGGTGGGTGCCTTTGTTGGTTGACACTCCACATGTGACCGCCACCAGAGGCCACATTTTGGCGTTCCCTTTAAACCTACTGGTAAACATCACGAACTCACACCAAACAATTTACTATACCCTCTTCTGTATTAGGCTCATGACAGTCCACCCAGAAAAATCATAATCATCCTCATATTTCTGCACCTTGAAGACTGGAGGTTTCAATTTCAAGAACTTACTGAAAATTTTCATGCTGAATCATTTGGGGCATTATAGGCCCAGTTCAGGCGTGGAAACGTGCCTATGTCCAATGAGGCATCCATACAGGGCCATAGTGGCTGCATGTTGTAACCTAGTGAAATCGGAGTTGTTGGTGCAATAAAACATTGGGGGTTCCTGACCCTGATCAGACAACCCACTAAGAATACTCGCGAACCTGATTGTATCATCTCGAGGTAGGTTTGGGTGGGTTAGTTCCCTCATTTTGCACTTGTTCGTTCTCCCCATCCTCCCCCATATCTTACTATTCCTCAGTCCGGTTGGAGGAGTCCACCGCCCTAGCACCCATGGGCTAGTGCTCTTGCCCTCATCTCCCTAGAGGACGTCCTCCCCCCGACCCTCTACCTGCGGCTCGTGCCATTGCTCTTCCTCGAGCCACATCCCTACTGTGCTGGCTCAGTTATTAATATCCTGCCTTGCTGTGTTGGTGTTGGCGTAGTCGTTGTTTTCTCTGTTCTAAACCATCTGCGAACTATGAATGAGTATGGTCAGATACAAATTTGTATCACCTAGATACCATTGGACCAAGTATAGCACAAAGAAAGAAAGAAAGAATGGAATTTTCCCTGAATCTTATAGCCTCTCAAAGAAAAGTAACAGGCGTCCCCCTACCGTTCTTTAAGAATCTACTAGACCTGTTCTTGTGTGATTATACCAACGACCTAATGCTCCTTAAACCAAGTTTGTCACGACCCAAAACCCGACCGCGACGGGAACCCACCTTGACCCTCCTATGTGAGCGAACCAACCAATCTAAACCTTATCATTTAAATTTAATATCAACATAAAGCTGCGGAAGAATTAAACTCTACATAAAGACAATTCATAACTTCTAAAATTCAACATCTATTATTCCACCCCAAAATCTGAGTCATCACCACAAGACATCTATGATCAATTTTTACTAAACTAAGATTTTCTAAGGAGGGAGCTAAAAAATAAAAGCAGTTCTATGTCAAAACTTCAGGCTCAAGACATGAGGAAGGAGATCCAGTTCCGCAAGCTAGAAGCCTTAGCTCCACCCTGAAGATCCGTGTGACGAGACTGGCTAGAATTACTGTTGAGTTAAGATGGACGGCGCTTTTGCTTTGCCTTTGAACTCAACACTAAACAAGAGAACACATAGAAGTCAGGGGGTCATCAACCAACAGTACTGAGGTAGGTAATCATCGGCCAACATCAAATAGAAAGCAATCTATCTCAATTAACATCATAAAATAAACTAATATTCTTAACGGTGGCTAGCAACAAGTATAAACTCATTATAATATCACCCGATCACTATCTATGAGGACTCCAAGCCTCCCACACCATATTACTCTTTGGGAAACATGTTTTTAGATGAGTATATTTAGTAAGCTTGCAAGATTCAATTATCTTTATTCCTCTTGTGTCGGTACGTGAACCTCCCGATTCCCTACTACTCTGGTGTCGGAACGTGACACTCCGATCCCCTACTACTATTGGGCGAAACGTGACCTCCGATCCCCTAATTCACTGTTGTCGGTACGTGCAACGCAAGCCCCTACATCTACGTGTCGGTTCGTGACCCCCCGGTACTCACTAATTTCTATGTGTCTGTACTGACACTCCGATCCCCCCTACCTCTCGTGTCTGTTTCGTGACACCCGTCCCCCTACTTGTATGTGTCGGTACGTGACACTTCCGATCCCTACATCTACGTGTCGGTTCGTCCACACCCGTCCACTAATTCTATGTGGTCGGTACGTGACACTCCGATCCCCTACATCATACGTGTCGGTTTTTCGTGACACCCGTCCCACTAATCTATGTGGTCGGTTACGTGACACTACCGTCATCCCCTCCAGCTACGTGTCCGTGTTCGTGTACACGCCTCCCACTAATTCTATGTGTCGGTACGTGACATCCGATCACTAATCTCATTCTATTAATTCATCACGCTTGTTTTATCACCAAGGCGTCATCATCTCATCACTTTAGTTCATCAAGCCTTCTATTTTATAATCAAGTCATCATCATTAAACAAGAGATTGGTGTTTTATGAAAGATTGGGATTCAATAGCTTCATCATGTCTTGTTCATCACAATCTATCTATATAAAATCACATCATGCATATGGCCAATAAGCATAAAGAAAGACTCTATAATACTACCCACACATATCCATTCGCTATTAAGAGTTTTTTTACTACGATAGTGGTAAAAAAACCTAACCTCCCTCCCACCGAAGAATGGCGATCACCAAGCTATCTCTTAAAATCTTGCTATCTCTGGTTTCTCTCTCTCTATACCGTTGCTCCCCTCTCTTTTCTATCTTTTTTGTTATGCAAACCCTCTTTCTTTTATCACCCTAATAATAATATAATTAAGGATGAAAATGGCAAATACGCCACTAATAACTTAAGGTATACCCTCTTTTTAACACCAATTAATTAGACTTATCAACATTAACCCTAACTTTAGAATTAAAGCAAGGAAAGTCAAAATGGTCCTTAAAACGTATAAATTAACTCCTGACCCAAGACCTGGGATTGCACAACCTTCAATGGCCGTCGTGCCTGCTAACGGTCCCGTCCTGTAGGTCGTCGCAAGGTCCAGAGAGTGGATTCCACTGAAGACTCGGTGACGGGCCCTGTCACACCTTGTGGCCGGTTCTGTCCTGCCATTTCGTTACTGAAGTTCAGAGAGTCGATTTTTCAGTACCCAATTTCAGATTTTCAAGTGTTTTTGAAACGAGACCCTGCGACGGTCGTCGTGCCTATGACGGTCCGTCGTGGGGTCCGTCGCCTGCAACCTCTTTTTTCCGAAATAACATCCTGCTGCTCAAAACGCTAACAGGTCCGTTACAATAATCCTTAAGACTACTTATGGCTTAGATCATGTATACTTAATCAACTAAATTTCCTAAATATAGTAATTTTTAAGACTTATCTACGTAAGTTATGAAGTTTCCATTCCTATGTCCCGTGCACACCTTAACTATACAACCCTTAAATTACTTTAGGCTAGTACTTACTCATTTAGCAGGATTTCTCACATAATCCATCATCTTATTTAGTTCATTAAAGAGATATTCATCACATAAGGACATTCGAATAATGGTCTTGGAGAAGACCTAGGGACTCTCACTAAAATATTCCAAGACTATTGGACAATGTCTAAATAGCGTCCGATACAACAACCTGAACCTTATAGAACTTCTCTAATACTAGTACGTTTCCTACATGATGAAATAGGCAATAATCGACATAAACCGTTTTAGGAAAACATGGAATTAGGAGTTATAACCTAATACGATGGAGGGTGTTCTATTTGCCAATGATAGAACTTGGAGACATCCCATGTAGACATATGATTAAGGAATATGAAGGGTTTTCTTTGCACTCTAGACTCATCATTTAACTAGAGATACTTCCCTTACCATATTCACTCGGTTCTAGCCTTTGTTCTATAGAGTAATTCACATTAAAGGATCACATGAACAAGTTTCATATCTAGTTCTTAACCGAATCACATTCACCCTACCAGTGAGGTCCCTTATTTCACGACCCGAAACCACACCCTAGACGATAGGTTGCGATCATCGGAAGTGGCAATGACAATTGTTACCTCTTAGAGTCTAAGCCATAAGCCCTTTTTGTACATTTATTGCAATACTGTTATGAAAATAGTGCATCATTAAAAACTTTTCATACTAAAAATAAAATTACTTGAAAAATATTCTTCTATAGACAAACATAATAAAGCCTAATCTAAAAGTCCGCCATCTTAGACACTACGATATAGAAAAAGCTAAGTTCTATTACAATCGTCAAATACTGAAAAACTACACATCAGATTTCCTTGGATCAAGTTCGGACTGCCAAAATCTTTTCTTGAATGAACAATAATCCAATCTTTAACTAAGAGACTCTTTTCAAATGCCACCTATACCTTTAAAGATAAACAAAATGTGGAATTAGTACAAACACTTGTACTAAGTATGGCGTATGCATAAAATAATGAAAAACATTACATTCACATAAAACATGCTCTTTTTTTAATTAATACTTCATATTTTAAGTGTAAGAACAACATTTAACACCTTAGAAACATTCAAGATATCACATAAGCATTTTATCAATATTGAAGGACATTACCGTGATTTTTGTTTAACCTTGTCGTAAGACATTTTAACTTGCATTCTTCTCACTAAAGGTTATCCTAAGATAAAAACATTTTTTATTCGTCTCATTAACTCCCCACTAACGTTACTTACTACTCAAGATTCACATAGGTAGATACAAGAAGAGACCCCCACTACACCCTCTTCAGCTTACCTAAGCAATATACCCAAAGCCTACCAGATTAAGGCACGTTCTATTAATAATCGTTGGTAAATATGTGATCGTTCAATTAAGCATTTATAAAACATATCATTCATTAATACTAACATAATGGACTTGGAAAGTACCTAGGGTCTCACATACTACTATCTTCAAGTCCTAGTCATGCATGTTTAGTATAGAGTCTCATTCCTACCTAAAGTTCCTAGAACTTATCACACCATTAATTAGCATGTACCCACCTTGATACAGAAAGACGGAAATAACCGACATAGACTATAACTAGCTCGGCATGTAAGTCAAAGTTTCCAACTACCCGATTAAGGATGTTCTTCTACTGCCAATGGTAGAACGAGGAGCACATCCCATGTATGACACTCCTGTTAAGGAATATATTGGTCTTTTATGTACCTAGTATCATTCTCAAGTAGAGATACATGCATTCTAGCTCATTTTTTAAAGTACAAGACTGCCAACCATAAAAATAAACATATTCGCACTCGATGCTAGCCTTTTCTGTAGAGTAAGTTTAATTCTAGGACATATTAAAAGGGTACCTTCTCTTAGCGTACCCTATTCATAATCAGGCTACCAAGGATACGTTCCACTAGGGCTGTCCATTGATGCTATCTAAAGGATACTCATTCTTAGCTCTTTTTAGAATATTCCTCGTATTAGTCTGCGTAGGAGGGCCCAAGCTAGGTCTATCACTTCAGACTTTTCATTAAACATTCCTCCATCACACATACACGAACAGGTGCATAAAAGGCCTACTAAGTAAAAAATCATATTTCATCATCTACATGTATCAAGTAAGGGCATCCTAGTCTACACCAAAACAAACACCACATACTTTACTCTTATTTCATAGCAGAATCATTCTTTTGAAAACTAGGGAATGACCCTTATCTCATTATGTCACCCTATATATTCACTATAACATTATCTGATATAATCATCATAGACTCATAAAATTCAAGTAATTAATAATCAGTAAAAAAATTTTTTAAGGCTTTACACCTATAATCCCATAGGGTACAGTCATAGTCCAACTGACATAATATACATAGGAAGAACATACTTCACACACGTAACTAGCAGTAGACAGATATGACTCATAATTCCCATAATCAGTTAGACAAAAATCATCTTAATACTAAAATAGAACCGACAATGCCACGATTACAATTCCACGTATAAATCATAATTATCGTGTACTGAGTCAATTCACATATGTTAAACAATCATTAAGACCAATTTAGACATTACCTTGCAAATAACTTTACATCATTAAGAACACCCCTAAAAAAATTACCATTAATTCACATTATAGAGACATGATTATCTTAAAACCCATAAAATAGTCAAATAGGAATTTTCATTCTCTTCATGGGTTCGAGGTATTATACGCTTTAAAAACCTTGCGTTTAGGAACATCCATTTAATTCTGAAACATTGATTTAAAATCTTTTTATGAACGAACTCATGGCGGAATCATAAAATTGGCGCAATATGTTTTTGATCATTTTTGAAAAATCATGTATTGACTCATTTAGAAAGAGATTTAAAGGATGAAACCTACTTATAGATGAAGTTCCATGAACTCTTGGTTGGAGACTTTCTTCAACTAAAACCTTAGTCGTCTTTTCATCAAGCTTTTTTAGTTATTCAATGGATTCTCTGAATAAGAGTAGTGTTCTTAGAGAAAATAAGATAGTTTCGTGTGGTTATTGTTTTGCGTGTGAAGTGTATGATATGGTTATAACCTGACTTTTAAAAATAGCTTTATAGAGATATAGACGCTCATATGTTTATCTATATCTCCACCGTAAGTGTTACGTCAAAAGCCCCTCCTAATTCGACTACAAATAGGTTTACATTTGACCTAGCCTAATTCGCGGGTTGACCATAATTTTTAATGAAGTAAGTTTCCAATTAATTAATTAAGTGACCTATGTTAATTAATAACAAGTACCCCCCTATGTCCTAGGACCATACCACCCGGTGCAAACCATCCTAGGTTGGGTACTATTTGTCTCTTACTGATCTTAACCGAATTTGACATTGCATGGTGTTTTTGGTGTTTTTTTCCATTTACATTCATTAAGTAAATTGATTATTTAAGGAATCAGTAACCTAGGCTAATTACCAAAGTACCGCTAGGTTGTTAGGACCATAACCAAACCCTTTGGGACCATCCTTGGTTTGATACTCGAATGTTGCTTTAGTTAGTTATTCGTTTGGTTCACCGCGTGTGGTCTTACAGATTTTGGCCCCTAGTAGTAATTTAGTTGGTAATAGGTTATGTACATTTAGGACGTACAATCATTAGCGAGATCTTGGCCTTCACGGGATCTACACGCCCTGCGCTCCTAACCAACCTAACCGATTAGGTTGGGCTTGTCTCTTGGCTGTTTTGGTAGCACTATCTTGCACATGTATTGGCCGTGTACTTTCCACACCCTTGCACTCGTGGACATCACTACCACTACTTGTCCAGTATTCTCACTAGTGTCCTGGGCTACTGTGCTTAATCTACATTGTCAGTTGAAATATCTATGTGCTAGGTACCTAGCTTGACACTGATGCCTCGTACCTAATGTGGTGGTGAGCTACCAAAGGGAAAAATATCTTCGGGTCTTCATGAAGGTACAACAAGCTTGGATTGGCAGCATTTTAACATCCAGTGTATTCTAATTTTTTTATTCATAGAATTTGCTAACACCCTTAATGCAATATTCTCCAACACACACCATTTTAAGGCCTACGACCACACTTTATTCTGGACTACACTTGTAAAGTGTTGCCTCAAGTATGTTTTTGGGAACGCTTTTAAAGCGTAGCCAAAATTTTTAAACTTTTAGCTACAATAATTTTTCACAACACTTCAAAATTGTACTCTTAATATATAAGATACCTTTATAAGTGTTGTTAAAATATGATATAATTGTCAACACCTATTTACATATATGACCACCCTTCTAAAATGTCCTATTGTTTAAATTGAAATAACACACTTTATACAGTGTTGCCTTAAAATTTTTCAACTAACATATTATCATCCCTCCAATATTTTAAATTCCCATCCCTATTTGTTATTGGCCAAAAAATAACATTAATTAATATAAACATTACAGACAAAAGATATGAACTCTCTTTCCTCTGAAGTCACCTTTCTCTTTCACTGAAGACGCACAATTTCTCTTTCAGTGACGAGCTGACAATCGAATTGAAGATCGAGCTGAAGAAACTACCAAGCTGACCGAGCTTTCTCTTCTCCGGCTGAGATTTCCGCAAGGTAAGTACAATCCTCTTCTACCACAATGATTTCATTCAGCTAAGTACTAAAAACAATCTTCTTGGTAAATTGAATGATTTTTTTTTAGAGGAATTGATGGGGTTGTTTGGCAAAGATGAACTGAAGTAAGTCTTCCCGTCACCTTTTTTCTTAGATTTTTCTCATTGAAGAACTTGATTTCGGACAATTTATGGATAAAGCTTCAGTTACTCTTTTTTGAAGAATACGATTTACATAATAGTTCTTGCTGAATACCACGATTTTGTTTGAATTGGGTTTATTTATTCGGTAAATAATTTTATCTTGAAAAAGTTAAAATTTTGGGCTTTAGGGTTTTTCGATATTCTTGTGATTTTAGACATTTTTGGGAGTCTATCTTTTATTTTAGCTATATAAGTGAATTTTGGGTGCCCCTGAGCCGAATTCTTTCTCTTTGAACATAATATGATGAAATATTTCAGAAAATTGATACTCGAATGCTGTCAGAGTTTTTTTTTATTTCTTTAATTTCCTTTTGAATCTTGATAGAACTTGATTGGTGTACTTTAGAAAATAATGTTACATATATATCCGTTTTCGAATCATTGCCACATATTGTTTCCCCTCTTGAACATTATGCTATGTCCCTTTATATAACTTTGTATATTTGTTCTTATTCCCATATATCACAGTCAAGTAATGCATGTTTTGACAGTAAGATTAAGTGTTGTCCAGAAACAGCCATACGGGTGGGGAGGGAGCAGTAATTTCTTAAGCATGTTATGCAACAGCTAGACATGACAATTATGACAAATAGGCAATTTCTTCCTATAAAACCTATTAACCAACTATAGTATAGAGTTTAACTTCTTGATATGCAATGCATATTTTCTTTATGATTTACAATAATAAGTAACTGTGTATGTCAGAGTTTTATTGGTGACTCACACATACAAATATATTAGTGATATATGTAACAGCTTTAAATTTAAGTGTATATAACTTCAAATCCTTAGTAAAACAATCGTTTCTATGTTCTTTAATTGCCTTTATTTGGGGGCTTTTTTCTAATTTCACATTCCACTTGATGATTATGTTGTCCTCCCTTTTCTGTTAACTGTTCTAGTGTAATAGAATAAAACAGAAAAATTTGTTTATGTACATGGAAAACCTATTGAGTTTTGGATATGTGAATATGAAGCTTGCTTTCATTTAAGATTTGGCTGAATTTAGGAAAGCCGTGCAAACTAAATGGAGAGAAAGCTTTGAAAATGATGTCCAAAAGTTTGTTCCCTATTTTATGAACTAGATCCCAAGATGAGCAAATAGATAGTACTTTAAAATTTTTATTATCATGTCATGTTCTTGCTGTAACGTTTATACCGATTGACATGCTATGGTAACCGTTATCCCCAATGAACTCTCCCCTCTTTGATCATGGTGTTGTTCCATTTTTGGTACCACATATCAGTGAGATTCAACTAATACATTTCCTTGTTGTATGCAAGTATAAAATTCCTCAATAATCTGTTAGAATAGGACTGTAGAAAGGCATATTTCTCTTAGCCATTTCTCTTTGAGAATCACTACTGTCAGATTTCTCTCTGCTGTTTGGGATTCGCAACTATTTCAGTTCTACTAATCTCGATTGCCTTCTTTTTACAGCAAGAGTGGCATTTTTTGTCTCTCCTGGATTGTCATACTTGAGTTCTGTAAATATGTAGCACTAAATATTAGTCAGTAAGTGTAATTGTTGTGTAGGTTGATGATATACAATCCAGTCCGTGATTCCATTGTGGGAGGAGTCACTAGTTAGTTTTGCGCTTCTTTTTCCTTTCCTACTATTTTTTGATGATTCTGTTTTTTCTGAAAAGTTTGGTTCTTGGTATCCTCTGCTCTTTTTTAGTGCTTATTTTGCATAATGATTTGTTTTTGCTTTCTTGAGCGGAGATCCTATTAGAGACGTCTATGGGTATGTTGTTATTTTGTATATCAATTTATGATTGAAGTATGATCACTTCTATTAACAATCTAAGATGCAAAAATTTATATGAAAGGTATTTAATCTTACAATAAGGGTTGTTTCATTGTATGATAATTTTCTTGTTTCTACATTCATTGTTATTGTTTACTGTCAAATTCTGTAGGCACTCATTTCTCTTTCTTTGTATCCAGTTTTGGGCGCTGTCTGTTAATTGAGAGACTAATTAATTAGTATACCTTTATTTAACATCTGGGGTGACATTATATTTTATTTAATGTTAAATACTATGTCTCATAAATGAAGAATCATGTGGAACTTGTTGAAGTTTGGGCAAAGTGAAGCATTCACTAGATTTAATGAGTTTTGAATGTCTACGTTGTATAAATTGCCCTTGGGGTTGGGATTTATACCATATTCGTGATATGTTGAAAAAGTTAGACACACGGCATTTGCTTTAGCGCAACCCCTAAGGAAAACAATTTGTAAAAAGACATTACTTTAACATTTGAAGGCTTTTAATAAGATGATCATAACTAATATATATGTCCTATATTGAAAACTCGTATTTGATGGATTTCTATGCTTCTAATTGTAAACCCATCTGTAACTGTTACATATTATTATTTTTCCTGTAGTTTTATACTTTTATATATTCATATTTTTTGATCCAAATTTTGTGTAAACTAAAAATGCTCTCAACTATTTTCGGTTTTGCTGTGAGGAACTTATCTATTATACAGACACCAAAATCAGTATCCCTGATCTGTTAACAATACTGACTATATTCATATTAAATAATGACACAGGCAACAGTTTTGCGTTTATTAGGTCATATTCCAGACTAATTGTTAGGAATCTTCGATCTTGATTATGAGAAAAAATTAATGCTGTTCCAATGATTTTGCATGTTTTTCAAGAATGATCATAAGGACGATGACTTATAAAATAAATGAATCATAAACTCATATTAGGCTTGAAATATTACTACATCTTTACTATGGATGCCAATTTTTATTTCGACAGCCCTAAGGCTGAACTTCAAAATTTCCAAAACTCTGCGAAACAGATGATGATGCATTTAGACGTGTTTGGAAAGGAGCAGCCTGGGTCAACTTAGGTGCTAAAAATTGAAGATCAGTGACCACAAAGAAGAAATTAACAAGCTAAAACAAAAGCATGCCATGAAATCACTTTCCTAAAGGAAGAAATGAGAGAAGAAATGTTGATGTTTTATCACTCAATTATTGCAAATCCATCCCTGGATTAATTTTCAAGATATCCCATGGGTGTGTTGATCTCACCATGCTTACCCCGTTGATTGAAGTAGCGCCAACTCTACGATGCACAAATCTTCCACATTCTTCAGATCAGCTCGTTAATTCTATTCTTCATAAAGGTATCTTGTATTTCACATTCTATGTAATAGTCTCATATTGTTATCGATAATCCAAGGTAGTTGTGATTTTTGTTGCTTTTGTATCTCCTCTTAGTGAGTTGACTTGATTGATGTTTTTCTGGAATTGTTCTCCATTGTGTTTTCTCACTATTTTTCTGGGTTTTCTGGTTTTTGATTGCTTGCTTTCTTCAGACAGTTTACTTCACTTATATGACAATAAAGGGTAAGATTTTGTAGGTATATTGCATCACTTTTGGAGAAAGGATCAGTGGCTGGGCTCTTGCTTGACATAGTTGTGTCCTCTGTAGTGATATTATAAGTCTTTGTTATACTAGAATTGTGTATGCCTAACAATTCTAACCATCATTACTTAAGCATAATGAACTTGTTGATGGCTTAATTTATTCTATTGAAAATCAGTTATGTCTGACTAACATATTTTAGGTCGCATCTCTTATAATGTAAATATAGTGGGTGATCCATAAATGACACTTCTTATTAATAGTGTGGTTGAGAGAAACTTGAATACGGTAAGGTACAGAAGATCGACGAGCTTGTTAATTGGAAAAAGAGACTGACCATATTTTTCTGGTTTGAAAAAATATGTTGGGCAAGGAATTTGTTTGCTGGTTTTGTATTAATAAGCATGTCATTACCATGTCTGATTTGTGAATCAAAGACGTGGATACTTGCTGCCATGTGTTTTGTTTTTATCTCTTCTGACACAACCTTGTTATTTGATTCTTCTTAGAGTAGTTCAATCTCAATCCTACAATTGGTGATGGCCCCCACCCCCCCACCCCCCCCCCCACAACCCCCCCCCCCCCCCCCCCCCCCCCCCCCCCCCCCCACCCCCCCCCCCCCCCCCCCACCCTTAAGCAAGATAAACATTATTTAGTGGTGTTTACTGTTTGAGTTAGTCAGCTTTATGCTTTATTGACTAAAAAATAGAAGAATGTAGACATGTACACGAGAATCATCTTCCAGCAGTTTTCCTGAGGCTTACTCCTTTTTGATCTGACGTGTTGCAGCATCTTCCATGTATTTTTTTTGGGTTTACCAGTATTTGAAATGTCTTTTTTTCATATAGGTTCATGACATCCAACCCTTCCAGTACTTTCTCATCTGTGATGCACTCTTATTTGTAACCTTTATTAGAAAAAATAGTTACATTCTGTCAACTTGAGTGTGGTAATGTTGCAAGAGTTGTTCTTGATAACTTGGATTGAAGTTCTTTACTCATGTGATTTGAGTGTACTTTGCATATTGCAAAACTTGTAGGCTTTCATGTCTAAAATTCATTGTTGGAAAATGCCCAACTTGTTAACATGTAAGAAATCTGTATTGCATTTGCAGGTTTCTGAATCTGTTGGAAAAATGCCTACTCTTAATTCTTTGTAACTTGTAATGCTTTTTGATTTTTGTCTAAAACTTTTTTGTGTAACTGCATGTGCAGGTGCTAAATCATATTTTCCTTTTACCCTTTGTTTTGTGTTCTTCCTTCACCCTCCTGTCTTTGCTCATATCAAATTTTGAATGGTCAACTCCCAGTTACTTCTTAGGCAGGAAATTGGATAGCTATTCTATTGAGGGTCTTTTTTTTGTAGCAAATTGTGAAACTTTCATTTCAACTTCACATTGTATTATGTACAGATTCTTACTAATTCAACAGGATTAAACAAATACAAACAACAGTTTGAACTCTTCAATCTCTTCTTCTTTCTGTCATCCGAAACCTGCATGTTGTTCTTTGTTATCTTCTTTTTCGTCCTGTGCTTATGTTCTGCATGAATTTCTCGGCTATCGAGTTTTTTCAGCTTACTAGCTTTTCTCGCAGGCTTTTTTTTCTTTCCTCAGCTTTCTTTCAAATCGGGGGAAGAGAAAGGGAATATTTTACAGATGATCTATGGCATTTGAGCTATGGTGTCTTTCGGTTATATCTTTGTGTTACAATACTGCAGTAATCCATAATCACGGATTTATAAATGTCTATATGATTTGCGTATATATATTGATTGGATTGGTTGTCTTACAACTGAATTCTGCCCTCCATTAATGCATCTTTCCATTTATGTCACTTGACTTATCATATTTATTTTCATGTGCAGGAAATGCCGGTAATTGGAATTTGAATTGTGGCAGTGCAGTAAACTCTATCTATTTGATGTGAACGATGAAGACTTTTGCACTAGTGTCAATATCACGTTAGTATGGCCATTTGTAATTTGGAACTTTATTGATTTAAGATCTTTAAGCAATTAACTTTTCTTAAGTTTTCTGTAGTTTTCGAACAGGTCTCTTGAAGTCTCTACATTGAAACTATAATAGCTTCGATTTAATTTTGGTGATCATATTTGAAATATATTCAATTCCATAGTGTTCTCGCTCTGATGAAATATAAAAATTTACATACCTTTGTAAAGTGTTGCTCTATATGCAGAGATAAATTACCTTTATAATCTGTTGCTATCTGACTGAGATATAAAGGGCAACACATTTGTAAGTGTTCGCTCACTACCGATAAAAGGCAACACTGGTTTATAAGTGGGACCAGAAACCACCCAAGGCAACACTTGTAAGTTCATAGTATGATTTAAGTAATACGTGTGTTGGTATTTCGCAATCACAACAAGCGTTAGCCTTACACTTGCTTTGAGTGCATAGTTTCTTACTATAGGTGTAGGGCCGTGAATTGGTGACAATTTAATGAAGTGTGTGTGCCGCTTAATGTCCACACGTGAAGCATGTGCTTTTGGCTCACTCTATTTGGTGGCCGTATAACTGTTGCTAACCCCAAAAGTGTGGCCTTTTATCAAATGGCCCACGTTTTGCTATTGTAGGCTAACTTTGACTCAGTGGGGTGGCCGTGGCCTAAAATGGTGTAAGTGCAATATTCCCAATATTACTCAATAGGGCAATTGGGAAATGCCTGTAACCCCAATACCTATTCTTAATATTTATTAGGCTCTCCAATGAAAAGTAAATTTTCTGGAATGTACAACCCTGGGTCTACTTTCAATGTTGAAGAGTCACTTAGACGACTTTCCTAATGAGGATATGATGTCGTTGAATCCATTCAATAGTAAGTCCATCATTCATACAAGAAGGATAAAATTACGAGTTTCGGCTTCAAGGTTCATAACCTTAACATTAAGTTTAAGGTTACACATAAAGAACCTCATAACATCATTAAAGGTCACATGTCATTCATACATAAATGACTAAGAAGATTAAGTATCAAAAGTCAATACATCTCATATTCACATTCATACATTTATCAAGTAAAGGACACAAGTCTACACAAAGAAACACCACTCTTCACTTACACTATTGCATCAAGTCTAGCTAGAAGCACATAGGAAGAACCAATTATCATGTAACAATTGATCCTAACACAAGTATAAATATCATCAATCTAACCATCATAGACTCATATAGCCAAGTACGGAACAATCATGCATCCCCTCTAAACAACACACACAAAGACATATTCTCTTGGTACTAACTTGACCACTAACAACATCATCAGACAACACATACCTTTCACATTACTCCCAAGTATATCGATATGATCTACTTCACATAATCTTACACAATAATCATAAATTCAACTATTTTCCGACAAGGCCGTGATTCACGTAATACATAAGTAACGCCACAATGGCCACATCATTTACAAGTAAAGAACATAGCCCCGCTACCATAAGTGGACTATACCAATCACAACATAATTCAACTCAAATAAACATAAAATAAAGGTAATTAGGTCAGCTTACCAACAATCCATTCTCACCACTTCAATACATAGCTAAATTATCCAATTGAATACCAAAAAGGCCCTCACCCGTGGCCGTGAATACCAATTAAAAAAAATTCATAATACTCAATGAATGTATGTCAATTACATATATATTTATCTATTTAAGACAACATAGACATAAATTGACTACAATTCTTACATCATTCAATAGCCCAATGAAAACTACAATACAATTCATAAGCATTAGGACAATATAAATTAACTCATTATGCAGTCAAAAACTATGGTTCATCAGTTACATGGGTTCATAGGTAAATTATGTTAAAATAATATAATTAAAAAAGATTAAACCAATATTCAATGATTTAAAACCTTAAATGCAAGAACCCATGGATAGGTTTCAATTTAGAAAACTCATCCTTTGAGAAGTCTCTCAACATCACTTTGAAGATTGGCTCCTTGAAGAAAAGAGTTCCAACGATGAAAAACTATAGTTTAATGAAGCTAAACCACGATATTTACGAAGAATAATCACTCAAATCTCCAATCCAAGATCTTCCTTGAGTTTTGGCTTCAATGGAGTTCTAGAGAATTTCTAAGAGAATATGAGTTTTCATTTTTGACGAATTAGTTCATCTAGGTATTCAGGTATCTTAAATAACGCTTCACAACTTAACATAACCTAAGATACCCTTAATCAAACACCCAAATAACACTTTATTTTTGACGTTTGGTGAATGTACAAATAACCTTGCAGCCCTGCTAACTGACATGCGCGAGAAATTCCTCAGTCCCTCCCTCTTACCCTTGGGCGACTATAGGATTCATTTGCTCCTTAAATGGACACCTACTGTCTGTCCATCTTTGTTGGGAATTAATTCTACTGTGGTGTGTACAAAGTGGGTATCATTGATAGCTCTTCGGATACTGTTCTTTAATCACGCATACCATCAAGCAATGGCTGCGGTCGATCGGGGAACGCAAGCACTTTTGTGTTTTGTCCTCATCTCCTGTTTGGGGCCTTGTGTCTACTGGACTTTGGCTCTATAGGAAGGCGGTTCCTTCCGTAAGGACCCTTTTTTTAATCCTGGGGGAGGGGTCACGACGGTTCACGCTCGAATATTGTGTTACACAAATTATTGTATGCACATGCATGTGAATATCCTTCGCCATACGCGCAAGTTCAACACACCATACCTAATGGTATAAAAGTTTGAGGTAACACTCACCAAGAAACACCAAGGTCTTTTCAATGAAAATCTTCAACATTTGACCGCTAAACTCATGGTGCACTTCACCCCTGCGATAAACAACCATTCAGAAGTCATATAAGTACATCATAAGCTCATGAAAACACATATAGAGCACATAACCACACATGAGTCGCATAGTTTCACCTAGTCGTCGAACATTTAGTCATCCATATGTCTTTACTTTCTGAATCAATCATAACAACTCTAGATACTACCTCCCATACCACATATTATTAATCAATTTTAGGACTTCAGACCCTAGTGAAAAATATTTTAGTCTCTATCTTCACCTAAGTCCGTTTAGAGTTAAAATGAATACATGTGCAAATTAAATAAGACTGTGCTATAAAGTTAACTGATTTCTTACTTCTTCTAATGTAATTTAATAACCTTAAGTCTTTTACCTTGTGTTCAATTTTTTCCATGGTAAAGATTAGAAAAATTGAATCAGCTATAACACGGTCTGCATGGATGAGTACATATCAAGGATGGTGTGATCTTCACCAAAAACACATTGAGGATTTTATAGTGTTTAAAATCCTTTTAATGTGGGTGGAATGGGAGCAATTCCCATGCCACACTATTAAGGAGATGCAATGTTCGAGATTACTAGTTCAACCCTCCATCTCATACATCCATGAGGGTCACATGGGGTCCTATAGAGTGAAGATTCATATGAACATATATAATGTTTTGGGGAATACATCAACCAGTTGTGTTCATAGAATTATTCCAAGTACTCCTTAGACTTTGCTTGTTCCCACTATGATCAACCGAGGAAGCCAATAAATAGTTGAATGAGATTTCTAAGTGCCCTATCAAAAGATGGAGAATATTTTTTTACTTCCCTTCTCAAAAGATTCTTTCCCCCATCAGAAAATATTAAGATGAGGCACAATATTCTCAATAACAGTAAGCCAAGGAATAGTAGAAACGATATTCCATCGCATGGCCACATGATTTTAAAAAATTCCAATGACAATGTCCTACACATGGGCTTCCTAATGACCTGTTACTTCAGTATTTTGACCGAAGTCTTGATTCAGTAAATAAAGGAATTGCTGACCAAATGGTGCATTAGGGAATAATGTTATAATCATTTGATATTGCTTCATTCCTCCTATATGGGATGACAAAGGTGAACCAATCGTGGCACACAAAATATGATCAAGTCTCCATAACAAATGAAACCAGATTTTTCTTTAAATGAGGCATGAAGCTATATAAGTATGGAAAGGTGAACAAAAGTCACTCAAAAAGCTGTTGTCCAAATGAAAGACTTCAACACCACGAGGGACAATGTGGAGTTTTTTTTTGTGTTGAGGAGGGTACTTTACCCTGTTACTCAAGATCGGGGGAGAACTAAGCTCGGAACTACAAAAGAATTTAGGGAGGTTCTTTATCAAGACACTTGGGATCACGAGAGAACCAAGGTTGGTACCCTAGAGAGATTAAGAGGGTTTTCATCTACGCAGTCAACTGCGGGGTTGACAAAGGTTGGAACTATTACAAAGGAGAAGATCGAAGGAGGTACTGTGTCACATCCGAGGAGCAACCTCTAGAAGTAACTGGTGTCGTCATCCCTGAAGAGGACTAAGACTAATCTCTTAGCAATTCGTCACTAAATTTCATAGGTTAAAGAGTTCTGAATATTAAAACTATTCATCTACAACTACTTCATGAGGTCTACTTAGATTTCTTGCTTACACATATTATATGTATAGCTAGCTTACATACACTCCTCCTATAAAAATATTACATAGTCTTCTACTTTTATGACACATATAGACAACATACATAATAAAATAGTAAAATGGATCTCTTATATTAAACCATCGAAATGGAATAGAAAAATAGAGGCATAGCCCTTACACAAATGTAAGAATGCAACTTAGGGCTTACAACAATGCCTTCAAATAACATGAGTGAAATGAGTGACTTTCATGCATCAGCTGTTATTATTTTGGTTGAAGTGATGAGCAACAGGCGGAAGTCTGTCATATCACCTATTAAACTCACGTATTTAACAACTTAGAAACTTATCCTCGCTGTCTTATCTTTAACTTTCATCAAATTGTCCTTACAACCTTCTTCGATTTATATAGTATTATTATGTGCACCATAAATTATTACATATTAAATCTTATAATAACGACTTTGAGACTGCATAACAAATTGTAATGTGCGTAGATAAGTGATAACTAATAGGCTCACATACCCCACGGAACATGAAGACAGATCCACACTTTGGGAATTGTCATTCCCAGCCTTCCTTCAAAGTGGTCACCAAAACTCTTCATGATCGCACTTTCAATATGTTGTGAGAAAATTGAGATCATGAGGTTAAACACACTTGTACTAAGTATGGGACTCAGTAAACACATAGAACATCAAATCATGTCTAAAGAGCAAATTTTACAATTCAAAACTCATGCGAAGTTACTTTTTCAAAGCTTATTGCCCAATTAACAGTGCTACTAGTATAGACACCAATAAACATCTTCCATCTAAGAGAATAACATATTTAAACACAAACCATCCTACTCAAGTAAGCCAAGGTTAACTTAATTGCGATTCATAATAGCTAGTTATTAAACATAGTGATCTAACATCATGTTACCTCAGACAAATAAATGCATGTCTGATAAGAGGTCTTGTCATATACATAATTACACAAAGCCACCTCATCATAACCCCATCAGTCTACAAAGCCCAATGACCAATTAAAGCCCATTAGCTTACTTAATCAAGTAACATAAATAAGGATTCACTAAGATTGATAGGCATTGCTTCCACCTAAGGGGCCTATGCAACGCATATATACTATTACCATGCATTAGCAGGGTCTATTTTAAAGCTCCGCAAGGTTAATATTAGGTTACAAAAACATTTACCATATCTCGCTAATTTTTACCTTATGAATATAAATTGATTAATCTAAAGAGTCTAGTCATAGTCTTGAAAGAGGAGGAGCAACGTCTGGTTACGACTAGGGGCCTACTCCTCGGTATTCATTACACCCTTGGTACCACATAGCGTGAGGTTTAAATATCATTGCTTATATTCTCTCTCATAAGACCGAAAAAATACTTGGTTGTTTGGTTTTGTATCCACCCCATCATTGTGAATCACGCTACAGCTATTAAAGGGGATATCTAGTTGATGGCTTTATATATCTCTATAGTTTCCTTGAATCTCCAATATCCGTTGTCACGATGTCCTCTAGAGTTTTTGCTTTATGTGTTTTTGAGCATTTATCTATGTTTTGATTATTGGTATGCAATAACTCAAATGAATGCGGACAAGACGAAGACTGGAGGTTAGTATTCCAATGCACAGGAGTTCCTCTGTGTGTGTGATCAAAGTCCCTTTTTTGCGCTTGATTGAAAATACTAAGATGTATCCAAGCTCCGGTCATCGCTCCTTTACGACTGTGCATACAAGCAGAATTTCTTTTCACATGGCACACAAGACATATATGACTACCCAAGCACAAGCCAGCTCGATACGCAGCTCATAGCTCATGACTTCCAAAGATATCGGCGGCTTGGCCCGAATAAAAAACCACAAGTTGCCTATACCAGTAAAAATATGACTGGCACTGTCATGACACGATATAGGATTTCACAAGTAATTAATCCCGGTACTTTTCTATGGGACCTAAACTACACTTGATAAGAGCCCAAAGAAGTTCATATAATGAATTTTAAAACAATCCTTTAGTATTTTGCAGGCTGTATACTAGGGTAAGGTGGTATCGTAGTTAGCCTTAATTTAATTAAGCACACAAAGAGTGGGCCTAAGCTAATGGATATGGTCCAGGGGAGGGACAATAGGCCGGGACAGGTTTGCGGACCTGTGACTCGAGGGGCAGAGATGTTGTGATTGTTCGACCGAAGGTGATTTTCTAACCTCCCGAAGTTTCTTTCCAAGGGAAAAGGTGGACAGGAATTTCATATTAACCATAAAGTGGTGGAGTTTCATCAGTCCTTCCGTCAAGGAGGTGTGATGTCTCGATTCAATACCTTCTTGAAATTCATAACGTCAAATTATAGGCATTCTTTTGTCTCCGAGCCTAATGATAAAATTACAATTTTATGATGAGAGTGTCAGATGACTTGTAAGAAGAGTGTAATTCGGCTGTGCTACATGACAATATGAACATTTCTTGTCTCATGGTCCATGCTTAAAAAGTGGAAGAGGCAAGGACTTAAAGAAGCAATAGAGATGCTAAGAGGGAAAGATCTTTTGATGGTGACTCTTCTAAGAGTATGTTTAAGATTCAAGACAAGACTAGGTTAAAGAAGAGGGTGTCTAATCAAGTTCCTTCCATGTTCTCTAAGGATAAGGATGATATGGTGTCTAACCCTAAGCCTAAAAATGGAAGGGATACTAGTTCGCCAACCATGAATCCAACTTGTGGAAAGTGTCGAAAGAAGCACTATGGTGATTGTCTTAAGGGAACGGAGAATTAATTTTGTTGTGGAAAAAGTGGGAAAAAGATTCTAGATTGCCCAAATGTGAGGGATCAATTCAAGGAGAGTGGAAAAGAAAGTTGTTCTAATGATGCTCCGAAGAATAATCGTTTCTATGCTCTCCGCACTAGGGGTGAGCAAGAGACTTCTCCCGATGTGGTGAAAGGTATGTTTAAAGTGTTCTGTATTGATGCATATTCATTACTTTATCATGCTTCTACATTATCTTTTTTTACTCCTTTTATACATAAATTTTTTTAAATATTACTCGGCAATCTAAATAAACCTTTTATGGTGCCTACCTCAATGGATGAGTCGGTTGTTGCAAAGAGCATGTATAGAAATTGTACTATAATGTTGCCCAATAGAGTTACTTATGTTCACAAGTAGATACTTGTATATATTTGATTTGGGAATGTCATTACTTGGTGATGGGTGGGTGTGTGGTGTATTGCATGCTTGCTTTGTACTGTTCCTCTATAGATTTGTTGAACGAGGGTGGTGAATCATAACTTTGCAAATTGAGGCTTTGTTTTATATGGGGAGGGGAAATTCTATTCCTAGGCGTTAGTATAATCTATGGATTCAAATCTTTTATAATATCTCTAAAGGCTGTTTTAACCACAATAGTAAGAGTTCAAGTATTTAGTCTTGTTTAAATTCCCCACATTGTGTACGCTCCTCGATAGTGAGTGAATTTTTTTTTGGAGGTCTTTTTACTTCATGATATTCCCTATGTTTTTCCTCCTCCCACAGGGGAAATTGATTTCGGGATTGAATTGTTACCGAATACAAAAATTCCATTTCATTCCTCCTTATCGGATGGCCTTCTGCCGGACCCTAGAAAGAGTTGAGTCCTCAAAAAAGACATTCTAAACTAAGATCTGCAATTCGACCTAGTATTTCTCCATGGGGTGGGCATTTTATTTGTTAACATATAGATTGTTTCCAAATTAAGAATGGTGTTCTTTAATCACCGGTCCGACGTCAATAAAGACACTATTAACGAAATATCCTCTATCCCCTTCTGGATTTTTAGACTTTTTACCACCTACCAGGGAAAGATACTTACTCGTAATGATTTACCTCTGAGCGTCAGAATCACCAACTTAGCGTGAGAAGTGAGCATATGTACAAAAAACTAATTTGAACTATGTATTGTTCACTATGAGGTTCTTATTTATGTCTCTTTATCTCTCTATATAGCCCCCTAAATATGACCTTTATGGATCTCAGATAGAGCTTTGTCGAATTACGGTAACTATTATTTTGTAATTTTCTTCATTGATGATATATTGGTATATATTAAAAAAAGGAGGGTGACACATGAAACCTGTGTGTGACGCGTGGTTAGGCAGGGCGGACGGTCTTTTAGGGAACCAATTAGTTTCCAGTTATAGCACTGTTGGGTGTTTAGGGTTGAGGTGGTCCTGGGGCAATTTTGTTGGTGTACAGATCATCTAATTGAGAGGAAGGTGAGTTGAGGTCTGATCAGAAAAACAGGTGGTCATGAATTAGCCTAGGCACCTTCCAACGTCATGAGAAGTTCCTGGGTCGAGCGGTTATTATCGTAGGTTTGTGGAGGGGTTTGCATCCATCGTGCATATTGCGCTACTACTTTGAACCCAACAGATAAAGAATTTGATGGGCAGAGGCATGTGAGGAAAGCTTCCTTCCAAATCTGAAAGAGTGTCGTACATCCGCTCCATGCTTTGGACAACTGAGGTGCAGGAAAGAAACTAGCTAAGAGAAATGTTTGCTTGAACTTCGAGGCAAGATTAGTTTTTCCTTCAATATATGGATGCATTACTTGATGGTGTTTCATGTTGATCGTGGTATCACCACCGCCACAAGTGTTTCCAATACACAAGTTAACATCAAAGGAGTGTGAATCTTCGCTAAGAACTGTTGGATTGCGAATTATATTGAATGATTATGGACTTGAGTGGTTCACTATCACCTCTATGTCGGCAGGGCCAAATGATGTTCAGTTTTCTCTAAGTCAATAATACTCATATGGGTAGTGCGTTCGCTTATGAGAGGAAGACAGAAGCTATTAAAGATGTTCATAGGTTTTCTAAATTTGGGCTGCGTGAGGTTGGAAGATTCTCCAAATGTGTTTTTTTTGTGGTTCCATCCATCTCCAGTCAAGCATTGGTAGTTGAGGTGATTCCAACAACTCCCTTGTCAACATCAATTGAGTTACAAGGAATCTGTTCTTGGTAAGAGCAGTGAGTAGTTCTCGTTAGGGGGATGGTGTATTGAGGTATGAAGAAATATATTTTGTTCCCAAGGTAGATGGTTTGAGGAATCGGATCCTTGAGGAACCTCATGGGTCCCGTTACTCCATCCTTCCGGGTTCGATAAATATGTACCATTACATTAGGGAAGTGTTTTGGTAGGAAGGTTTTAAAAAGAACATAGCATAGTTTGTTGCTAAGTGTCCAAATTACAAATAAGTGAAAGCCGAACTTCAAATGACGGGTGGTTTACTACAAGAAATTAAGTTCCTACCTGGAAGTGGGAATACAATATAGATTGTTTTCCTCGGACACAAAAGTAATATGACTCTATACGGGTGGTTTTTTATAGGTTAACCAAATCCGCTCATTAAATTCCTGTCAAGTGTACCTATTAGGCGAAGGAATATGCAAGTATCTTCATAGATGATATTGTGTGTTGTCATGGTATTCTGTTATCCGTCATATCAAATAAGGGTGCACAATTCACATCTAGGTTTTGAAGGTCATTCCAAGAAGAGGTGGGTACCAAGGTGAAGTTAAGCACCTCTTTTCATTCCCAAATGGATGATCAAGAGAAGCGTACTATTAGACCCCTGAGGATATGCTTAGGGATTTTGCTATTGATTTCAAGGCAAATTGGGATAAGCAATTGACTTTGGTGGAGTTTGCTTACAATAATAGCTACCATTCATTTATATCCACTGTTCCTTATAAAGCCTTATATTGTAGGAGGTGTAGGTTTCCTATTGAATGGTTTGAAGTGGGTGAGTCTTCAATTATGGGTCACGATTTGATTTATAGTCTTTGGAGAAAGTTCATATCATAAGAAATCGGTTACAAATAGCCTATAGTCTGAAAAAGTCTTATGCTGATCATAGGAGAAGGTATTTAGAGTTTGAAGAAGGTAATAAGTTGTATTTGAAAATTGCACCTATGAAATGGGTGGTTAGATTTGGAAAGAAAGGGAAGTAGATTCCTCGTTATATAGGTCCCTATGAAATCTTGCAAAAAGTTGGTTAGGTTGCTTATGAGTTAAGCTTGCCTAGTGAATTGGCTTTGGTTCGTCCTGTTTTCGATGTTTCTATGCTTAAGAAGTGTGTCGTTGATCCCGAGTCTATTCTTCATATTTAAGGGCCTTTTGTGAAGGATAACCTCTCTTATGAGGAATTTCCAGTTCAAATCCTAGATAAGAAAATGAAGAAATTGAGGAACAAAGACGTGGTTTCGATAAAGGTGTTACGGAAGTATCACCTAAATGAGGGTGTGATGTACCGTAGTTTCACGGTACATTCAATTCTTTTTACTTAAGTTTATTGTGTTTTTAAGAACTTTTTGTAGTAATTTTTAATGGTTTTTATTTGTGTTTTTCAGGAAAGTCAACCAAAACAAAAGTGTTGAAGATTGTGCAGAAGAGGTGACCCACGAAGCCATAAACAGCATGTCGTCCCATCTATGGTCCCTAGGTGGTGATCGTCGACTGGAGGTCCAATCATCTGGAAGAAACTCAGGGAATTCTGAACAAGTGTGGGGATACAGAAGGATCTACCATCCGTCGACTGATCGACGAACCTTCATGGAAAACCATCGATAATATCAGAGATTTGTTCCGGTACCCAAAGTTGAAGAAAAACTAAGTGTGGAACGACGGAGGAATCAACTGACCCTAAGTATATCTATGGATCGTGCTATTGGTTAAGCTACTGTATTTGATAAGATGCAAGGATAAAGGCTGAAGAAAAAGCTAAGTATGGACCGACATAGGTAGTCGACAGTTCGTTGTTCCATTGACGGACCGTCAGTGGTGTCATCGATTGGAAACGCGTTTTTGGACAGACTTTCCTTATGTTAAACTCTTTTAATTTAGGACTTTGTTATTATAAATAGGTTTAAAAACCTCATTTTTGGTTTGGACTTTTTGTTAACATAGTCTTGTTGTTGCAAGTTGAAATTTGGATTTTGGGAATTACTTCAAGTTTCCAGACTCAATTCTCAAGATATTTTCATTAATTCAAGAGTTATTTCAGGATTTTCTTCCAACTTCTGGAAGTAAGTACATGAATTATTGTTTAACAACCATGAATTGTGTATTTCTAAGCATAGGTAACTAAATCCACAACTAGGGTTGTGGGAATCATGGGTGATTAACAAGGTAAACCTACCTAGATAACAATTCGGGAATAGGTTCTTGCATGTATTGATAATTCTTTAATTTAGAAGTGTATTTAACGACTTCACGCCTTAGAACTTTCCCTATTTATACTTGCTGGACCAAGGAGGTAAATTAATAGGAAAAGAATTATCAACATAGATTAAGTATACACTATCTAATAGGCTAGTTCCAATTGGTGCAAATTATTAACATAGCCATACATTGAATATGATGCTTAATGTGAGGTAAAAGGTAAGGGTTAGTAATTCAAACATACGTAGCCGGACCAAGGTACGAAGTGAAATCCTCTAGTTGTCGGACCAATGAATTAGAGATACCTAACTTATCACTTTGCATGCAAGACACTAGGAAAGATTTGTTATAGCTAGGATTACCACATTGTGAACCTACGAGGAACACTTACACCCTAGTTTGCTAATGGTTTGCATAGAAATAATTGAACACATTTTCTTGACAAAAATCCCTCCTTTTACTTATATTTTTTCGTAAAAGACTTGACTAAATAGACATAATCGTTAAATAAAGTTAAGTCTTAACCATTTTCCTCGTGGGATCGACTCCAACCTAACAATTGGGTTCTTTACTTAATATGACCTGTTATACTTCTTTAGGGAAGTATTATTTGAGCGTTTCAAATTTCGGCGTCACTGCCGGAGAAAGTGGCTTTTAGATTAACTTTAAGAGCAAGTACTGAATCTTAGTCAAAAATTTCCTAATTTTACTTTTTCTCTTAGTTTTTGTCTCTTTCAGGTCTAACTCTAGTGTATGCCAAGTAAAGGGAGTCGAGCAGAACCAATAGTTCCATTTATTTAAAAATTGAACCATACACTCCACAAAATGAACGAGCCACACAATCCTGATAATATTGCTGAATGATAGAATGTCAACTTCCTCCGTCGGTTGATGCTCACAACCAAGTTATTGTGGAGAACCCTGGTGATGGTGCTTTTAGGAGGCAACCTTCCACCCACGTCCTCAAGAATATCATAGGGGCAATGTTAACATTACAGATTCTGATGCGCCTTCTGTCCTACCTCCTCTACCACAGGGTCATATATTTGTGGTAACTAGTAGCTTTATGAAGATTCTCACTACTAGAGTTTTTTTCGGGGCTACTATTTGAGGATCCATATGCTCACATTCCAAAACTTATGTCGATGTGTAGGAGTTGTGAGGGAGGCAGGACTTAGGCATGGATGTCATCGGATAAAAGGGTTTCCCTATCTCACCGATGGGAGACGCCGGAATTAGGTTTACTGAGTTACCTTATAATTCGATCTATACTTGGGGGCAGTTGAGGGATGTATTCCTAGCAAGGTATTACCCGCTATCTAAAAAGCTTAACCACGAATATAGGGTGAACTTTATTTGTATTTTCTGGGGAGCAGGTAAGTAGTTCTTGGGATAAGTTCACCTCATTTTTAGGAAGTGTCCCAAACCACCGCATTGATGATGAATTGTTGAAATAGTACTTCATTAGGGGGCAAGATAATAGCAATAAGGCAGTATTTGATGCTATTGCGGGTGGTTCTTATGGTGAGTGCACTTGTGTATAGATCACGGAAAAGTTGGAGACAATTTCCTCAAACAACAAGGCTTGGAGCACTAGCAAGTCGGACTCTAGGAGAAACAACATTGTACTGCAAGCCACATACAACCCGTACGCATATGAGAGTCATGAAGATATGGCTCAAATGAGAACTAAGCTTGGGTTAGTATTGAAACATGTCATTGGGGGTGAAGAGAAAGTGAATGCGGTGAATTATTTAACTAATCCACCACCGTAAACAGATGAAATTTTCTATGAGGAAGACTCTAATGCAATCAATGAGCAGACGGGGGGGTTCCCGACCGAACGCCCAAGGCTCCAATAAAGAGAATTTACTCCAAGTTCAAGAAAATAAAGGTCGGAACTATGTGAATTACAACAAAGAGGGTCACTATACTCGAGATGGAAACTACAACTGTGACAACAACTTCAACCAGGGTAACTATGGTAACGATCGGAGTGAGACCTATGTTCCACCACAAAATCGGGAAGTTGCTCCTAGGGATGATGAAGGTAGTATTGTGAGAGTTGAGGATATGTTGCAATATAAGAAAAGGAGATTTGATGCTAGTGATGAGCACACCAAAGTGTTGAGAGGTGATTTAGCTAATATTGGGCAAAAGGTTGATGCACATGCAATATCAATCAATCATCTTGAGTTGGAAATGGCCCTATTGTCTTCTACTGTGAACCCACGCCAACCGGGTCCTCTTCCTAGAAATTCCATCCAAAAACCAAAAAATGAAAGCCATTGCATGGCAGTCACTACTAGAGATGGTAAGCAAACCACTGATCCACCTATGCCATCTGGCATAGAAGATGAGATGAGAGGAAATGATTAGGTAGTGGAAGTAAGTGGTAAGTTGATACTCCAAAATGTGACTCCCATTCCTAGAGCACCAAATCAATTTTCGCAAAGATTGGTGAAAAAGACCGAGGATGGTAAATATGTTCAAATATTTTTCCATCAATGTCCCTTTGATAAAAGCTCTTGAACAAATACCCGGTTTTTCCATGTTTATGAATGATATGGTAACTAAGAATAGATCTGTTAGTTTTGAGGATTATAATATGATGCAATATTATAGTGTTTATTTATACAAAGCCTCTTGTTTAAAATAAAGAATATCCGGGCGCTTTCACTATTCCATGTACCATCAAATTGTTACACTTTGTTAAATCATTGTGTGATCTTAGGGCAAGCATAAATCTCATGCCTCTCTCTATTTACAAGAAGATGTGTTTGGGTGAGCCAAAGCCCACTATGATGCGGTTACTAATGTCCAATTGAACGGTGAAGAGGCCTATTAGGATACTCTATGATATGTTGGTAAAGGTGGAATCATTTATATTCACCATAAAATTTTGTGGTTCTTGACTATGTGGTGGATTTTGAGGTGCCTATTATTGTTTGGAGGCCATTCTTTGCTACCGGTTGGGACTTGGTTTACATGGAAAAAGGGCTGATGAAGTTTAAGTTGAATAATGAAGAAACAACTTTCAACATTTATAGTTTCATGAAACGGAGTGGTGAGCTCCAAATGGTTTCGGTTAGATCTTACAGGGTTGAGAGTATGTCTGAGGTACACATGAAAGAACGCCTTGGTGTAGAGGCACTAACGGCAGTGATCATGAATTTTGAGAGTGATGGTATAGAAGAGTATGGGTTATTGGTTGCAGCCCTTGATCGAGGTGAAGTTTAGTTCAAACCAAAGAAGTAGGAGTTTGATATGAAGCATCACGAGTCTCCACCCGCAAAACCATCAATTGAAGAGGCCCCTAAATTGGAGCTTAAGACTCTACCACCTCATATGAAGTATGTATTCGTGGGAAAAGATAACACTTTGCCGGTAATCATTGCATCGGATTTTAATGAAGACAAAGTGGATTGTCAGGTATAGGTGTTAAAGAGGTTCAAACGAGCCATTGGTTTGACTAATGCGGACATTATTGGGATTCCATCTAGTACTTGTTCACACAAAATCCAACTCCTTTGATCGTTGTTTGAGTGACTTTGTCGAGGTTCTCAAAAGGTGTGAAGATAGCAACCTTGTGCTAAATTGGGAGAAATATCATTTCATGGTAAAAGAGGGTATTGTATTGGGTCATCACATCTCAAAGAAGGTTATAAATGTTTATCTAGCCAATGTTGAGGTGATAGAGAGACTTTTTCCACCTATCTCTGTAAAAGTGTGAGGGTTTTCTTAGGCATGCGGGCTTCTACCGGAGATTTATTAAGGATTTTTCCAAAATTTCACATCCTTTGTACAAGTTACTTGATAAAGATTGTATATTTTATTATGATGAATCTTGTCTGAAGGCGTTTGGTGAGTTAAAGGACAAGCTAGTGTTTGCGCCAATTATAATTTCACCGGATTGGAGTAAGCCATTTGAGGTGATGTGTTTTACTAGTGGGGTTGCTCTTGGTGTAGTTTTCGGTCAAAGAAGGGATAAAATCCTTCACCCCATTTTTTAACGCTAGTAAGGCCCTTAATGAAGCTAAAAAAAACTATATTGTGACTGAGGACAGTTGGTTAACCAACTTCAATTTGATGAGGTATCCTCGATGGACACTTAGACTTTTTATGTCTTAACCCAAAAATAGGCCAAGGTTCCATCGACGGAACTCGAAGAACGGTTAGTCGATTGACCAACGGCCTATCGATGGTGGTCCATCAATGGTGGCCTGCAGTTGTTGCCTATGTACTCTTTTATTTAAGAGGCTAATGGGAAATTCAGACAATGTCCTAAACTCACTGTAATTGATTAATTTACCTATAATTGGGTGTATATAAATGATCAAACTCGTGAACATCCCATTCCCAATCCCTTCTCACGAAATTGAACCTTTCCCTACAAAAATCTTCTCCCTAGAAATCTCTATTGTTGGTAAAGCTAAAGAACAGCTTGGATCAAGGATTCATATTGTTTCTTCACAAAGATTTTTAGATCTGCATGTAGAGTAAGGTTTGCTGATCCTTCATCTCTAGTTGTATTTTCATCTAGAGATTTAATCTCGCAGTTTTCAAAGAGGAAAATATGATCAAATCTCTTCATTTTAAATCTATCCATGGGTTCTTTCTCAAAAAATTTATATGGTTAAATAACGATCAATTGATGTTAATGTATTGGTTTTAATGTCATTTTAATCCAATTGCAATATTAACCCATGTTCCCTCCCAAAATCGATTAAGTCCTTGCATGGGCTTTGTGATCTTGGCTTGTTATAGACTCAATTGTGATTCTATTACGTTGAAGTTATTATATCTACTGTTATTTACGTGAATTTATGTTTAATTGATGTCCAAGAATCCATGTGGATCAATTTATTAAGGTTTAAAGATGCGTAGACTAGTTAACAATGTGATCAATTTAATCTGATTCCTTAATTCTATAATAGTGGATTTTGATCATGTTAAGATGGTTGTATCTACTGTTCTAGGTTATTATCATGTTTGATTTATGGAAATGAATATTGTATGATTCAAGTAAATAAAGCTTATATGAATTAAACTAGGTTCTTCTAGTCTATGGAATTGTAAGTTGTAATCTTGACGTGAGTTTAGTTGTTGTATGAATTGATCATTGTTAATTTTCCTTAGGTAGTGCTTATAAATGTAATAGGAGTATAATATATGTAATGTATCTAATATGGATAAATTATGAAGTTTTTAATAGGATGAACATAGTAACATTACTTCCGATTCTTAAAATGAAGCAATGCTACCAGTGATTTCGAGGTAGTGATTGGCAGTTTGTAGTAGTATCTCGATTATTGTTGTTTTCTTAGTATACTGCTCTACATGTACATATTGATAAACTCGGAATGATGAACTAAACTTGGAGTTTAGTTGATGATCTACGATTCTTACTTTCTTAGTTACAGTGACATTCCTTGTATCAATTTAGAATGATATTGTTAGTAAACTTCACATGGTTTCGCTTATGATTAAGTACATTTAGCTTCGTGGCTCCCTCTATTTTCGTATTAATGTAGTTGATAAAGAAGGTATGGCATTGTGTGGTATGTCAACTTATGGCGGCTAATGTGTTTACGTATGTCATTTATAATGTGTGACTATAGCCTTGAAGGCAATGATGAACATATGAATGAGTGACTATTACGATCTAGACAATAGAGGGGCCTTGAAAGGTGTGCCCAAGAATACTCTAAATTATATAGGTGCTTGAATATTCTATAAGCATATTAGGAATGAATATCCTAAGCTTATGATTTATGAAAAATATAATAAAGACTTTTCAATAAAGGGAATCAGCTTAGCACCGAGTGATCTTGACACTAAGAGGTGTTCACTTCCCATGGAGGAAGATTTACCATTTGTTTCTTATAGAGTGTTGACTTCCCTTAGAGAAATATTCACCTATGCATCCATATGAAGTAATGACTTCGCTTTGAAGAAGGTTCACCCATGTTTTCTTATGAGAGAAGGCCCCAGTTGCAAAGTGGCATGTACATGGGTCATACCTTTCTCTTAGTTGTATAAACTATACTGACACATAGAATTTAGCAAAGTGAATTCACTTAGGATGCCAGGATGTATGTTATTGTTCTACCTTGGCTAGGTAGGAACACCTTCCATTGGTGTAAGTCTCTACAACACCAAATTTCATGTTTTGCATCCATGGTCGCAGTGTTGGTTAAGGCATAGTTTCCCTAAAGTAAAATGGACAATGGAAGTAAATGAATAGGATCCTAACTAGGAATATTTAAGGGAGGTTACATATTATAGGTGCAAATAATTAACGCATCTAGACATTGCACAATTAGCTCCTGAGGAAGTCCTAGGAAGGTGAACTAATGTGTATTTTTATGCTAATGTCCATATACATGGTATGGAAGTATTTGTCTAATTATTATGAAGATGTGCATGGTATGAATCTATAAGATGTGATTCTATCCTTATATGCACTATGTTGTTCCAAATGACTATATGATGAAGGTCTTGTATTGACATGAATGAAGTTTCCTCTACTTACTTATTGATGTATGAATTGAATGTTAAGGTTTGTGGTCTCATGAAGTGTCTACTAAGCATGTGGGGGGTTATGAGCCTTTACACGTGCATTGCACTAGTAGACTAATATTAGGGACATGAACAAGGTCTAATAATGATGTATATGAAAAGAGGTAAAAATATGCGTAAATTGGTGTAGCTTACTGTAATGTCCTAATATTTTGAAATAAATATATCTTTGATGTATTATACTTATATGAGGATATGGGTTGGTTTTTGTGGTTGTATGATATCATTCTTTGTGACTTAAGTGATACATTTCACCAAGTATCCACTAGGAGTTACTTGGGAAGTAATTAAAAAAGGAAATAATTTGACTGTTAAGGGAAAAGAGACTCATTGTAATGTGGACTCAAAATGTCATACAAGTCATAGTATAATCTTATGTAAGTTGGCCTTGGAATAGTTGGTATGAAGTAGGTGAATGATAGAATTCTATTCATTAAATGTTTTATGAGATTTACTAAACACATATGAAGTAGATTTTAAGGAAAATGTCCCTTTTAAATGCAGGTTTTGCATGGTTCCCATACTTAGTGCATTCTTGTACTAATCCCGTTCTTCTCTACTTTTTACACAAAATTAAGGTTATGGATGCTTAAAGTATGTCTATGATTGAGGATCTTGATATGTGATTCCCAAGCTCAAGAAAAGGGGTGTTTATGTTCCAGGAATTCTCTACTCATGTCCTCCTGTAAAATTTTTAAAGATTGTATACTTATGTATTATGTTTTAAGGGTCGTGTCCCTAATGTATTATAATGTTGTTGAGTCTTAGATCGCAAAGAGACTTAGGGTCTAAATATGTATTATGACTTATATCTTGAAGTAATGTTTCTAGCATACGATGTGCTATTAAAAGTTTTAAATTTTCTGCTAAATTTACTATGAAATGCGATGAATGAAAACTATCGGCTTTTATAAGACCTCTGAGAGGTCTAGTACGTTATGATTCTTCTAGGGGTGCTCTCCGGATGTGAGAAATGTGGTATTAGAGAATGAGGTTTTTAAAAGTTTTTTAGGCTCCAAGAAGTCTCGTATTGCCGTATCTAGTAGAGTCTTGTACCATTGGTGGTGAGTCGCGATACATCAAATGGTACGAGAGGCTATAGGATGATAGAGTTTCCCTTTTCATGCTTCTCATATTGTTCCATAGAACATAACTCTATAAGATCTCTCTCTTATGTTTTCTTGTCTGGTGGTCTTTTGTATGTACTTGATCCTAGGTGTGATGATAGTATGCTTGCATTTAGTAAAGGTTTGTATCACATATTTTCATGCTTTTCCCATCAATTGCTTGAGTGTTGCATTTTTGGAATGTTGAGGCATGTTCACTGTAATTCTAGGAAGCTTACTGTATAATTTTTGCGAAATGAACTAAATTGTTCTTTTATTAGATTTTGAAATGAGTATAAAATAGATTTATATGAATATAATAATGAATGTAAAAAGATATTTTCTATTCGAAATGAAGAATGAGAGTCTTATGGCATGATTAGTTGTAGAATAGTTTCTAACTACTTATTGTGTTGTGAGTCCCTTGGTGTTGTGAAATTGACGTTTCCCTTAGAATTGAGGATAGTATTCTTATCTTTGTGGGATAATGATGTGGTTTTGATTGAGTATAAGTTAACATACTTTAGTGTTGAAATAAAAGAAAGAGTCATTATTACTAAGTCTCCTTGTTCTTTTCCCTAATGATGTATGACCTTGGTGTCTACTTGTATTGTTGAAAAACTTATGTGGTTAATTAGTACGACCTAACTTGAAAGTTTGAGGACAAATTTCCAAGGTACAAATGTTTAGAAATGTCTTGGTTGACTAATGTTAAATTCATTTGAGGTGCGTCATCCACTTGCAAAGATGGAAACTTGAGGTTGTAAGTTAAGATCGCTTATGTTGGGTTTAAGTGCTCTTAATTGGGGTACCCGTAGTAGCCGAGGTGATGAGTAGTAAGGTTGTAGATTTTTTTCTAGGTGTACTTTCTAGTCTTACTTGAACCTAAAACTAATGAATTTTTACTAAGCTTGTTCATGAATAGAATATGTCATAAAGTATGAATTGCATGACCCTTATATGTTTGGTACGTATTGATTGACATTACCATAAAGATATTGTGAAGATTCCAAAGTACATGAAAGAATTTTTTTGATAAAATCCATATTTTGTTATGTTGAATTGCATCTTTATATGCTAGTTGTTCATTTGAATTAATGAGATCGGATAAGAAACATGGTAATAGTCACTTGTGAGGTGAAATGTTTAGACTTATGTAGAGTCTCTTGAAAATTATGTGACTTGTAGGGTTTGGGAAGCATAAAATTGTAGGTCCACTCGTGAATAGTGAAAGCATGTTTAGCTAAGTGTTCATGTGTGTTCCTATGATTTGTGTTATTCCTCTCAAAAGATGCTTATTGTGAAGGTGAGTACTATGTTAGAAATTGACATTTTTTGAAATTTCTTGCTATTTGTTGTGATGTACTTTGTGTGACTTACAATTAAGACTTCACTAGGAAGGAAACATGTGCATGCCTAGGTTTAAAAGTTGAGAATTTCTCATTTTAAGAGGACATTGACCTAGTACTTTTGCTTAGATGTGAATTCATGATACATGTTAGTGAGTTTAGTAGATAGACATTTCTCCATGGACACCACTAAGCATGGTATCGTTAAGTAAGCGTTTCATGGCACTAGGTCTAACTAGTAAATATTTTTGTTGATTACATTAACTTAAGTATATGTGCAAGGAAATATGAGTGCCTATTTGCTTCTTGAGAGTTGTTGAAATCTTCCTAAGTGTTACATTAATATTATTTGAAAAATGAGCTCTTAATAAATTTATGTGTAATGACCATGTTATGATAAGGAGAAGGATGTTACTCCTTTGAATATGATGAGAGCCTTTGTGTTTGATGCAGTGAGTAAATGGAAGTTTTGCTTACTTGTGTGCATTGAGAGCTAAAATAAATTGAAGTTGTGTTATTTCAAAGTTTTTTCATTGACTTCTATTCTATGTAATAATATTATGAATGTTATGGACTGCTCGATGATGCATTGAAGTCCTTGTTGTGATTAAAGAGTTCTAAGTGTCATTCCAAGATGAATGTTCCCAAGTGGGGGATATTGTAAGACACCCAAAATGAGATAAGGTGTCGAGAGCATAACATGTTAGTATTAAGGTTATAAGGTCCAAAAATTAATTATAATATGGTTTAGAGGCAGTGTAAAGTTTCAGGTGATTTGTAGTCAAATGTCAAGGGACGACCTAGATTTTCGACGACTAGTCACCTATGTGTCTCATGTGTCCATGTGTGTTTATATATTGTATGAAATGAGCTTATAAAGCATTTAAATGAGTTATAATGATTTTTAATATTAGTATATGCAGATTCATGATGTTTGGAGGTCAAACGTCTAAGACATACTAAAGTTAGCCCTTGAGACGTCCAAGTGTGTCTTGATGGGGCCTGGCCTATTTCGATGTGTTACATGTACTTTTTTGGGTTAATCACATTTGGTAAGTATAAAAGTTGTTAAGGTTTCTATTTACATTACAACCGTCTGGTTACGACTTCTAAAGGGTCCCACAAAAGGGCCCACAAGAAGGACCCAAGGCTAGTCGAGACACTTCCTTAGAAGTGTCAATCGATGAACAAAATGACGGCCAGTTGGTTGACCAACGGCCGTTGGTGAGGTCTGATCGATGGACACTTAGAATGGGCAAGTATAAACTCAAAAAAAGGCCATGTTCCAATTGACGAAAGCCAAAGGACGGGGAGTCGATTGACCAACGGCCAGGATTTGTCGTAAAATTGAGATTATTTCGTTTCCTTCCATATCAAAGAGGGGCCCGCGGGGCTTATTTATTGAAAAAGGGGGAGTGAGGGGGGGGGGGGGAGTTAGATTTAAAGATCCAAACCTTCTTCTTCGAAGCGGAAAGGTACGTGGCCAAAACATATAAAGATCGGTGCCGTAAAGGTGCTCATAGGGACATATCTATCAGGATAGAGGATAGTCTAGACGATTCATAGATAGCTCGCTCTCCCACATAGAAGGTATCTCGTGGATTGGATAGAGATAAAGATAAGGATCCATCTAGATCTTGATGTACATTCTGTACAGATCTTTCGCCCTTAGCTATTAGATTAGGCACAAATAGTCTATGTAGCCCACCTGGCCTAGCAAAAGCGGGTTTCATTGCGTCTTGAGCAGCTCCTGCCCCTCACAATCCTCCACCCTCTGACCGAGAAAAGCCCACTTTACTTCGGAATGCCAACCTCGCTGAGCTTAGCCCTTTACGACCTTTTCCATTCATCGGAGAAGACTACGTCACCTAAATCCAATGGTGTTCCATTTATGGTGGCCTACAGTTGTTGCATGCGTACTGTTTTATTTAAATGGTGAATGGGAAAATCACCCCACCTCCTAACCTGACCGTAATTTATTAATTTACATATATTTGGGTGTATATAAGGGGTCAAACACATGAACAACCAATTACCAATCCCTTCTCACGAAATTAAACCTTTCCCTCAAAATATCTTCTCCTTAGAAACCCCCATTGTTGGTAAAGCTCAAGAACATCTTGGAGAATGGATTTCTATAGTTTATTCACCAATTTTTAGAGGTCTTCATGCTGATAAAGGTATGGTGAATCTTCATCTCTAGTTGTCTTTTCATCTAGAGAGTTAATCTTAATGTATTCAAAGACGAAAATATGATCAAATCTCTTCTTCTTGAATCTATCCATGGGTTCTTTCTCCAAATGTTTTCAATTTTTAAATCATGAGGAATTATTGTTAATGTATTGTTTTGAGTGTGATTTTAATCCAATTGCATGATAAACCAATGTTCCCTCCATAAATTGATTTAGTCCTTGCATGGGCTTTGTGATCTTGGCTTGTTATTGAATTGAATTGTGATTCTATTATGTTTTAGTTGTTATATCTATTGTTATTTACGTGAATTGATGTTGAATTGATGATGAAGAATCCATGTGGATCAATGTATGAAGCAATGTGATCACTGTAATGTGGGTCCTTAATTGTATAAAAATGGATTTCGATCATGTTAAGTTTGTTGTATCTAATGTTCTAGGTTAATATCATGTTTGAATTATGGATATGAATTTGATGATTGAATGAAAGAAGGCTTAGATTAATTGAACTAGGATCTTCTAGTTCTAGTATTGTTAACTGTAATATTTATGCTTTAGGTTGTTGTTATGTGAAGTATCTGTTAATTGACTACCTACGGCTATAATGTAAGTGAGCATGAAGTATATAATGGAATCCAATGTTGATAAAAAATGCATGATAATCTGAATAGATTACCTATGTAAAAAACTTCCTTCATGATTTCGTAAAATGAAGCATGCTTACAATGATATTCTAGTTTATTTGTAGTTGTAGTAGTATCTTGTTTAAGTGATGATTTTCGTTGGCTACTGCTCTACATTTACATTATCGATAAACCTTGGTTAAAGAACTAAACTAGGGAGTTTAGTTAATGAATCTAGGACTCACTACATTCTAGTACATGTGAGATGTCGTGTATTATATTATAGTATGATCTTGAAGCAAATTGTACATGGTTTCTTTTATGATGAAATTACATTAATCTAATGCCCTAAAAATGAATTGTTGATAAACAATGTGCATTGATCATTGATGATCAAAAGGTGACAAATTGGTAATAATGGCTCATCCTTGTACTTTTCTATATTAATGTAGTTTATGAAGCCTTGTTGGCATTGTGTGGTATGGTCCACATATGGTGGAGGTGTTTACTTTATTTTCATTACAGATGTGTTGACCATAGCCTTTAAGGCAAATTGATGAACATATGAATGAGTTACTATGATGATCTAGATAATAGAGGGGCCTTAAAATGTGTGTCCAAGAATACTCTAAACTATATAGGTGCTTGAATATGCAATAAGCATATGAGAAATGAATATCCTAAGCCTATGTTTTATGAATATTATAATAAAGGCTTATTAATAAAGTGAATTTACCCTAGACGAGTGAACCTTCCATTTGAGAGTGTGAATTACCTTGGAAGAAGATTTCCCATTTGTCCATTAGAGAATGGACTACTTAGAGGAATACTACCTATGGATCACACATGATGGATCACTTCCCTTTGAGGAAGGTCACCCAGTTTATCATGGAGTGGAGCCCCCAAATTTCAAGGGCATATGAGGGATTATTTACCATCTCTCAGTTCCATTAAAACCATGTTTCCACATTGGATCACACACAAAGTGAGTTCAGTTAGGATGCTAGATGTATGGTAATGGTTATACCTTGCCTAGGTAGACACATCCCATGGTTGTACGGATCTAAAACACCAAATTCCTGTGAGCACTATGGTCTTAGTGTCAGTTTAAGTCTAGTTGCTCTAATGTAAAATGGTACAGTGTGGACGAAAAATGAATAGGAGCCTAACTAGCAGGACTTAAGGGAGGTTATTTAGCACCGGTGAATGGAAGTAACCATCTAGACATTGCACAAGTAGGCTTGTTAGGAAGCCTCGGAAGTTGACCTAAGGGTTGTAATCTTTATGGTCCATATGCATGGTATGGTAGTATTTGTCTACTTATTATGAAAGATGTGCATGTATGACTCTATAGGATGTGATCCTATCCTTAATCACTATGTTGGTCCTAAATAACTATATGATGAAGGTCTTGTATTGACATGAACAAAGGAAACTGGCCTTCTACTTAATTTACTCTTTGAAGTATGAATTGAATTGTAAGGTTTGTGGTCTCATGAGGTGTCTACTAAAAATATGTGTAAATATGGGTAGATTAGGTGTAATGACTAATGTTTTTTGACATTAAGGTGTCGTTTATGTATGATTTCTTTTATGAAGATATGTTGTTGCGTCCTATATAGGTGTATGTACGCTTCTTGTGACCTAAGGTGATACATTTCACTAGTATCACAGAGGGTTACTTGGGAGTAATGAATAAATGGTATAATGACACTGTTAAGGGAAAAAAAAGAGCTCATTGTAAGTGACTAAAAATGTCATAAATTTTAATAAGTGATCTATGTAAAGTTGCATATGAATATGTTGGTACAGTATCTGATGATTTAAATATATGTAGAAATTTTTTATGAAGATTTACTCAGAATGGCATGAAGCATGATGTCAAGAAAATTTCCTTTTATATGCATGTGTTTGCATGGTTTCTATATTTAGTGCATTCTTGTAATAATCCCATTCTTCTCTACTTTGTTAACAAAATGTAGGTTATTGATGCTTAAAGGATTTCTATGATTGAGGAGCTTGATATGTGATTCCCAAGCTAAAACAAAAACAGGCCTTTAAGTTCTAAGAATTCCCTACTCATGTTTTCCTGTAAAATGTTTAATGATTGTATAGTTATGTCTTATGTTTTAAGGGTCGTGTCCCTAATGTATTATAATGTTGTTGAGTCCAAGATGGCAAAGAGACTTAGGATCTAAATATGTATTATGACTTACATATATATGATGTGCTATGAAGAGTTTTAAATTTTCCGCTAAATTTACTATAACAATGTGATGAATGATAACTATGGTCTCTGATAAGACCTCCGAGAGGTCAAGTATATCATGTTACTTCAAGGGGGTGCTCCCTGGATGTGAAAGTGGCTCCCAGATGTTCATGTCCAGAACAAACAAATTTATTACCCAAAATTTTTTGTGAATAGGCGGTTATGCACTATGGTACGAATTGGTACAACACCCAACAATAATCAAAGTACATTGGCGATGACTACTTTTATGAGGAGCGATTGCACTACAACTTTCCCAACATTCACGCAAAAATCATTGCGTTGGGACTTCAATATGTGTTCGTGATCACGGTGAGTGCAATTGAGTTTGGTTTGTGAATTTTATGCAAATTGGACAACTCATCGTGTTGAGATTAATAATGGGTTTGTTAGAAATAGTGTGGTGTGATTTTATGTTCAATGCTAAATGATTTTTTGGGTGACCATAATTGTGATCATGCTAAATTTCTAGCTATGGTTGAATGACCACCTTTCGTGATATATGAAATACCTTGTGTGGGGTGACTTTTGTTGCTAGGTGGGATAGGGTGAGGGACACGGGTCGCCACCTTCCAATTCACTATGGGCACCTTAACTTAGAGGCTTCGGTTTTGTTTAAGATTGTCTATAGTTTCTTAATTCAAACGAAACACATGACTGATGTCACTAGGGAGACGGTAGTGCTCATATATCGCTTAATGATGGTCTAATTGCTCAATGTCGAGGCTATTTTGAGAAAGAATATGCTTAAGTTTCGTACCATCAAGTGATGGTGTTGCTATTACGGGAGCATCATTACTAGGTACCTAAGAGCGGTTATGATTAAGGAAAATTTTTATAAAGTATTCCCTCTTCGTGCACCCCACATAGTGTTCCACGTGGTCGATGTCATGTGCAGCAAAGCAAATGATACTTTCTATAAGACCGTTTTCACTATTATTGATAGGCAAGCTCATGATGATAGTTTGATAGGGTGCATGTTTGGGATGATTGAACTGTAGTTGCGCATAGGTGGTCTCTCGGTGATTGAGGAAGAGATGGATAAAAAAACCTTAGCGGAGTTTTTGAAGAAATTTGAAATTAAAAGAAATCATAGTTCAAGTTGAATTCGACTTTATTTCCTGTTTACTATAAATATACCCTTAGGGCCTCATTGTTAAGGTTCGACTTTTGAATTCGAGTGAAGAGAAAGAATTCAAGTTTGTAATAGGATTTAATCATCTAACTCTTTTATTTTTTAGAAATCACATGAACAATCATATTTCATGGTTTTTTTAATAATAAGAATAGCTAAACGTGCTAGTTGTAAGGTTGCACCTATGTATTGAATTTTGAATAGTATTTGCTTTTGAATTAATTATTGGTTGTCAACACAAGTTACTTCAGTATTCTTGTTTATCTATTTTATGCTTGATCACCTTAGGATAAACTTGGTGTCTAATCTTAAAATCGGGAGAAGAAAGATTAGATAGATCAGATGATATAGAAATCTCGATTGACCCATTAGATTGAGGTGATTTATGTTCAGGAGTAAAACCCAGACGAAGAACTTGCTTGGTTATGAAATAGGATGAAATTTAATACTTGCCAATTATATTACTTATCCCCGGTCAATGATATAATCTAATTGAGCCCGACTCCTATATTAACCTGATAAACCTGTTACATGACAACCAAAATTAGTTCTAAGTCAATACTATGATGCTGGATTCAACATATATAACAGCCTTGGAATTGCCTCTTTCTCGCTTGAAACAAAATTTTTAGATCGTTAAATCTTAGTAACTTTTATTCATTGCTAAAGTACTCATAGTTATAATAAAATCATCAAATCTTGAAACAGTTACTTTTACTTTCAGTTGTAGAGTTATGTTTTAATACAAATTGATCACAAGTATCTTGGGAATGATGACTCTTTTCTAACAAAAATCTACATAATTGCGCAACCACGTACACTTACGTGTATATTGGGGAAGAAAAGTTTCCTCAACCATGTTAGAAAATATCGACATCATACAAAGCTTGAAGGAATCATGTGCATTGCATAACCCAAACGACATTCTTTTAATGGAAAAGTCATATAGGGCAAGTGAAGGTGGTCTTTTCTTGATCATCTAGAGCGATAGAGATCATATTGTTACCGAAGTAGCCATACAGAAAGAAATACCAATGCTTGCCTACAGGTCTGTCTAACATCTGATCCATGAAGTGCATGGGGGAATGGTTCTTTTCAGTCCAAGCATTCAACTTTCGATAGTCCACGCAAACAATCGAAGTCTAGTATAGCCACATAACTTTTGCACACTGATCTTAGCTTGGCTTTATGCGCATGTGTATCTTCCAATGATAGTCCCTAAAACAAGCCCCTCGCGGTTAGCATGAGGAACATATGGACCACCCCATTCATTCCTGTTACCATAGTAGTTCCGCTTGTAGTTATTGTTGTGATTGTAGTTCCCATATCAAACATATTGCCCCTCTTGGTTGTAATTAACATAGTTCTGACGTTTGTTTCTTTGACCTTGGTGCTATTTATCCTGATCGGAACCTTGGTAATTTGATCGGAAACCCCCGTCTGATCATTAACTACATATGTATCCTCCCCATAGTAATAATCATCGGCCGGTGGAGGTAGTTTTACAAAATAGTTTCATTACATTCACCTTTTATTTGCCTCCACTCACATGCTTCATGACCAACCCAAATTCAATTCTCCTCTATGCCATCTCTTCATGAATATCATTTTTGTTTGAGTTGTTTGTAGCCTGTACAACGAAAGTGTTTCGCCCAATGTCCGACTTTCTAGTGCTCCAAGCTTTATTGTTTTGAGATATATTTTCCAATTTCTCTTCAATCTTAGCATATTTGCATTCCCCATAATAGCAACTTTTAATAGTATCACGTACCACTTTGTTGTTTTCATCCTTACCTCTATAAAAGTACTCCTTCAGTGAATCATCATCAATGTGATTATTTGGGACACCCCTCATGAATGCAATTAATTTTCAAAGGACACATACCTCAAAGGAGGTGGTAGAGCTTAAGATCTAATTTTAGGGCCTCCACAATTATGCTCTCATATGTAGAGACTCACGATATTTCATATCAAACAGTAATTTCTTCGGTTTTGACCGATATTGATTTCATTCAAGTGCAGCCACCAAAGAATCATACTCTTCAATACAATCACTGTCAAAATTCATGATGACCATTGCTTGTGCCTCAAACACTAGTAGCTCTTAAACTCTTACATAGAGTGCACTCTCAGCTTTGTAGGATATTAAAGATACCGTTTGGAGTTCACCATTATGCTTCATGGGCTTACAAATGTTGAATGGTTGTTTCTCATTCTTCAATATAAACTTCATCTGCTTTTTTTCATATCGTCTAGTGCAAACCAAGTTGCAAGGAAAAATCTCGAAAAGATAATGGGAACCTAAAAAACAACCTGATACTCAAGAACCACAAAATAGGCCAGAAAAATTAATGACTCCATTTCATAAAAACATTATTGAGTATACCTTTAGGCTTCTGCAAAGTTCGATCGACCGTCAGTAACCGCATTATAGTAGGCTTTGGGTCTGCCAAACACAACTTCTTATAAATAGACGATGGAATGATATTTATGCTTGCACCAAGATCATAGAACGCATTAGCAAAATGTATCAACCCTATAGTACATGGAATAGTGAAGGCACCATGATCTTCATTCTTCTGCACAAGAGACCTAGGAGAAATAGCACGACAATATTGCATTTCTCATCATCCTCAAAACTAACCTACCTCTTCTTCGTCACAATGTCCTTCATAAATATGGCACAAATGGGCATTTGTTCCAAAGCCTCTAACAACAGGACAGTGATGGAAAGTTGTTTCAATGTAATAATAAATACCTGTATTTATCATCTTCCATTTTCTTCAATAGTTTCAATGGAAATGGTGGTTGACGTCTAGGGATTGGGACCACTTTTGGAGAGGTAAGTCTTGACTTTTTGTTGTGGCATCCTACACAAATATACACTAGATTGCGAATCAATCTTCCTTTTTCACATAACGTTCTACTACAGACGGCATAGGTAGATCGCTGGTCTTATTATTACCTCGAGTAGTGACTGCCATTCAATGCCCACCATTCTTTGGATTTTTGTTGGTGTTGCTTGGGAGAGTGCCAGGTTGGCGTGGGTTTATCATAGTAGACAATTGATTTATTTGTAACTCAAGGTAATTTATCAAGACGGCATTTTCATCCACCCTCTGTCCAATGTCTCATAGTTCACCTCATCTCCTTGACATTCTCATTTGTTGCATTAAATATCCCATCATCTTGTGAAGCATATCCTTAACCATCTCCACAGTACCTCCAACGTAACTAGGTTCAGTTTCCCAATTTTGAGGTGTGCCCAGGGGGGCAGTGGGAGTAGGAAAGAAGGTCCATCCGAGTCTTCAATGTTTTCATTAGCCTTGTAGTAATCCTTATGTCGTGCAGATGATGGAGGTTGCACCCTCAAGGCATCACGTAAGTGATTCTCAATATGTGCCTTGTTCTGTGCATGAACTAGTAATTGAGGTTTATTGTCTGCTCCCTCATCTAGATTCCCTCTGTTAAGATTCACAGGAACCCCTTGTTATCGATTCTTCTCAAAGTTTAATTTAGTTCAGGATCGAATGGAGTGAGTGGTTCCCCTTGGCTCTATGTACTGTCCATACTGTAGAACTAGACCTAAGAGAAACAAAAACAAAAAGAAAAGGTAAAATCAGGAAATAGTTGACTAAAAATCAATAATGTAATTAAAATTAATCCAAAAGCAAGAATCCCTGATAGGGGCGCCAAAATTTTATACATTCAAATTATACCTTCTTAAAGAAGCATAAGCGATCATTATCAAGTATGAACCCAACTATCAAATTGGGGTCAATCTCACAAGGAAAATTATTTAGACTTAACCTTAACTCAGTATTATATATCTTTAGGCAATGTCTTTCCAATACAATAAAGTAAAGGGGTGGTTTTGTGAAACAAATTCATTAAACACTTTAATTACAAGTTGAAAAAAATAAACTTTGGTTTTATCTAGATAAGAGAATAACTAGGGTACATGTGTTCCCCACAGGTTCATAAAGAAGTATTCCAAGCAATAGTAATCCTTTCCTAGTGTATTACATGCATGGTGATACGTTAGGTATCCCTAAATCCTTGTTTCGGCATATTGACAATTTCACCCTGCACCTTGGTCTGGCTACGTCTGCATAATTTACTAACCCTTACCATTACCTCATATTGAACACCATAATTGAAGTATGAAATAAGTTATTACTTTGCACCAATCCACACTAGCCTATTAGATAGTATGACACAAAATCTATATTGATAATTATTTTCTTGTTAACTACCTCCTTGGTTCGGCACATAGGAACAAGGTGAGTTCTAACGTTGGCCACCATAGAAAAGACTTCTAAATGAAAGATTTATAAATGCCTTCAAAACACTATTCAAGAATTGCTTAATTGATAGAATTACTTTGTTAATTACCCATGGTTCGCACAACACTAGTTGTGGATTTAATTACCATGCTAGCAAGATCACAATTCATATTTTTTGATGAACAAATCATTTAATTACTCAACAAGAATGATAAACCTAGAAATCCCACTTGAAATTGCAAGAAAAATCCTGCAAACCAAATCTAGAAATCAATTAATTGGTAAAGTTACAACAACCAATCTCCAATACACCAAGTAGAACAAAGTACTAGTAGATACCACCACCACCACCCCCACCACTAAAAAATGAGGTTTTAACACCCTATATATATAAAACATAGTCATAAAGAAAAAGGAATTCAATTAAGAAAAATTTTGTTTAGGTACACGGCATCCATTGACGAACAACCTTACAAACCGTAAATCAATTGACGATCCGTACACTTCTTGTGTCAGTCAGAACATAAAACCATGTCTTCCCTCTTTATGGCACTCAATCTTAATCCAACGACGGACTAATAGTACGGTCTGCCAATCCATCTAAGAGCCGTTGTTTCTCCTCCGTAGTTCCATACGTAGAATCTTTATAACTTTTGTATTGGCACTTTCTCTGAACCAAACGAGAATTCACCTAATTTGGTCTGTCGATCAATCAAAAGATCGTCATTGACTATCGTGGTTCCATACTAAGCAAAATTCTCTGATTTTCATTCAATGTACTAAGTTTCTCATCACTGATCACACCTACAGTCTGTCGATTGATCGACGGACTATCGATTCCCTCCGTATGTCTAGTTCTGCACTGTTATAAGGTCTTTTCTTCTCTAGACTCCACGGCATCATTCATGCAAAACAAGACATAAAACTTTTTATAATTGTTATAAAATGGATTTAGACACACACAACTCTTAAGTGAAATGCATTAGAAATGTCGTGAAATTACGATACATCACTACTCTAGATAAGTACTTTTGTATTTATATGCATTTAACTTAAGTAAAATATTTTCATTAATCCAATTAAGAGACATTCAAAAATTAAGGACTCTAACATAATTGTCTTCAAGAAGTCCTACAGAACCTACACCATATGGTCTTCAAATCCTACTCGTACAATGTCTAAATAGCATCCAATTCCACTACATAAACTTTGTAGAATCTATAAAATACTAGAATGTGTCCAATATGAAGAAAATAGGGAATAACAGATATAGACCAAACTAGCTAGGCTCCGAATCCTGAGTCTACCCTACTCTGGTATAGGGTCTTCCAAATGCCAAGGGTATAACTAGGACACATCCCATGTAGGCACATGGTTAAGGAGTATCAAGGGCATTTTTGTGTTTTAGTCTCAACTTAAGTACAGTCATTTCCCAAGCATAATCACAGGGTACTGGCCTTTGTTCTCATAGAGTAATTAAATCACAAGGTCATATGAAAACGTACCATATAGAAGTCATAATAAAATCATAATACACCTTACCAAAGGGTGTCCACTACGGCTGCCTCTGAATGGTTACTAGCATAGCTTCATGAAATTCCTAAGGTTGGTTTCGTTATGTTCCAGCCAACCTACCCCTTAGTCTATCATTCAAATAAGAAGGATACTATTACGTTTTCCAACTTCAAGGATATCATAACCTTCTATGTACTTTTAAGGTTCCACATAAATGACCCTATTAACTATGTTCAAGGTCATATTTAAATCATACTTATACCTACATGACATAGGTTATTTAGCCTACTATGTCAAGAGTAATATTCTCCTTCTACATGTATCAAGTAGATGAACATAGGTCTACCAAAACAATGCATACATATAATCATCTTGTCACATGTACAATATCATTCAAATAGCACATAGGGACAACCAAGTCTACAACAATTCACCCTACACACTCCTATATAAACATGAACATCTCATAATAATAATCCTATAGTAAACTAGGAAGATTCATACTTCAATATCAAGTATACGCATATGAAGACATCACCATACTCTACTACAGGTACATATCATCAAATTGAAGAACTCATGCTTAGACTTCACATATACACATAAGTCATTTAGAGGTTTACCATGGTCAACATATTAAACTTATACTATGGTAACATAATAATTCATAAATGAATACAGGCAAGGCCATATTCTTCTCAATTATAGCACTTAATCACTGCCACGGTAAGTGGATATCTAACAAACAATATGAATAGTTGGGTAAAACTACCACCATCCCAATTTAACGCCTCCAATCCATAGACAATTAAACTAATTAAATCCACAAAGGCTCTTACCAATAGCCATATTCACCAATTCAAACTAATAATCTACCTATACAAATATTCATACTAATTCATTATGAAATTCATAAATTTAGGAAAACCCATATGCAATTCTAACATACTTCATACATAATTCAATATCCCAATGTAATCTACACAAGAAATATATACAATAGAGACATGATTAAATCACCTATAATATAGCCAAAATTAGGAAATCATGATTTGCATGGGTTCGTAGGAATTTTGATCTAAAATCATTAAATTAAAATCAATTCAATCTTAAATCATTGACTCAAAACATTTGAGGCAAGAACCATGGCCCCAGAATACACAATAGAAGAAGTCATCTGTTTGGAAATTTTGGAAAAGTCTTCGAAAACACTTTGATGTTTGACTCCGTGAAGAAAGACGATTAGAGGAATAAACATCACACCTTGATTGATAATTAGCCAAAAAATGAAGAATAATTGATGTATAAATCAAGATCAAAGCTCCAAGCTCCAATGGAATTCTAGACAGTTCTTCTTTGGGGTTTGGGATTTGATTTTTTAATAATGACTTGAGTTGGGGTCCTATACTTATAAAACTACTTAAAATACCCCAAAACCCCTTAAGTGACCGCCCTTTTAATTTTTAGAACACTAGGTGAAATACCCAATATAACCTTGGCTTGGCTGAGACAACTACTGCAAAATCTACAAGTGTCTATTGATTGATGGACCTACGGCGCGTCGACCCACAAAGGATCGTCCCGCTGGTCCCTGGTTTGGTTAGGGGCTCATCATCAAAAGGATAAGCTCCCACACTAAGAATAGGGATACTCCCCAAAAGGACGGGGCGTCAACAAGAAGAAGGTCCATCAATTAGACATCATTGATGGAGACTGCCTTGGGCAATTTTGACCCACAAGTTGGGTCCTCCTCAAGGACCCTTAGGTATGTCCTTTGGGAATCATGTACGGACGTTTTGAACCCAAATATACTCACATATGTGTTAGGAATCTCCCACTAAAATTTGAACCAAAATTCACATGTAAACCATGCAAAGGGACACTAAAACACTCAAGCAAATCTCAAGATAAAACTTTTGAACGTCTTGGACGTTGTTAGATGTTTGACCTCCAAACACTACAAAACTTTAAACACTGCATTAAAAAATATTACATACCATTATACTACATCAAAACCTCATGACACTGATGTCGCCAAATGGGAATGAACTTCATAAGCTGCAAGACAACATATTAAAAGTAGCTGATGAATAATTCGAGAACATGGCTTGAATAAATGTGCATTAGACTGCAGATAAAAGTTGTATAGAGCTTGATGAATTACTTAGTAATTTATCCAATGTCACCACCATATATTCTGTTTAACGATACATCAACGGAAGTACTACAACTCAAAACAGCTACCCAACATGTATTATTCTCTATCCCTCTTTCAATCTTTCCTTAAGTTTACCTATATATTATCTTATATATATATGGACAAAATATTTTTAATGTGTAGGGCAAGTTGATGTTATTGGGGAAACGACACAACCTTACAGTACGAGTGTCTACGATCATTATAGTTTAGTAACCCACCCAAGGGTTGGGGTCATGTCCCAAAGGAGCGGTTTCAAGTTGATGTAGTTAATTAGAGTTTCATCTCATATTTACTAAATACATCTCATATTTACTAGGTGAAATCACCATTAAAATATATCTCATATTTACTAAATCAGACCTCAATAATGGGTGGTTTAGTCATTCATCAAGCAATAACAAAATAAAACTAAAATGATAATTAAGTCAAATGGATATGAGAAATTAAGCTTTGATTTAAGAAAAGACAGAATAATGGAGAATATCCACTTCCAATTTGGGGAAAATGAAACCTTCTTTATTCAAGTCTCACAAAACCTTCTACAGACTTGAGAAAAAATGCAACGAATATAATACTCTAAGGTAAAAATTAAGGAAATGTTCAAATTTCTACAAATAATAACTAAGACAAGTATTTATAGCTTTGAGAATAAGTTTTGCGGTTGACCATTAGGAAAGATTAGTCACGATCGCCGAGTTAGTCGTCAAATCACCCTTCTTTGGTATCATCATCATTTCATGCTTTCCTTTAGCATCTTTTTATTCTAAACAATTTAGTTGTATAACATTGCTTCGTGAAAATATTTGGTGTAGCACCGATTTCTCTTTTGATTGCCTTTTTGATCCACTTCCTTCAGCACTTCGTGTGCTGGAACAAAGGGCGGAGAACATTTCTTCGACGACTTGCAAAATGCACTTGGCGAAGCTCGGGCTTTAATTTTTGCGTGTAAGTGTCTATGCTTGAACTAAAACTTCTAATACCTAAAGCATCAAATTTTTCTTCAGATATTGAGACTAGAAGACATTATTTCTACAAAAGTAAAGCCCTAAATGAGTACAATTTATGGACTCATCGATGCCCACAATATAAACATTTTTTTATTCTCAACTAAAACTCAAGTCCAAAAGTTCAAATTGGATGTCTAAAAAGTGCTACACAAGACTCAATCATGAACATGCACAAAATGACTCAAACTACTTATGCAAAGATAGATTGTGTACCAAAAGATTCAAGTTGTGACACAGCATATTCAAAGATTCTCATGCTCACAATACTTGCCACTAATAAAAGTTCAAGTTCAAAAATAGTATCATAATGCCCTCACTCAAAGAATGAACGTATATTCACTTATATTGGTTATCAGTTTAAGTTCAGGAATCAGATGCAACGCTACACAATACTGAATTGAAGAAATTACAATGCATGCTTTAACCAATTATTGTTTCCCTTACTTCCAAGAAACTTGTGTTTCGTTGATGAAGATAAAAAAGCATTCTAATCTTGTAAGGGGCGGTAAGAGTGCAAATGTATGTTAATTTAGGCTTATTGACTTAAAATACTCATGAACTGTTGAACTTTCAACAATTTCATTTTTTCGCCTTCTTTTATCAATATTTCTCGTTAGTGCTTCTAACTCATCATATTATTTCACTTCATCGATTCTGAGAAACTAACAAATCTTTCGAACTTTTATTCAATAATATTTCTTTTTCATTCTTTATCTTTTCTTTTTCTTTTTCTTTCCTTTTTTTTAAATATGTAGTGTTTCCATTTCGCTGCATACGATCGTTCAAGAAGACATTTATTTCACTCCTTGACTTCTCAGGCTAATCATTCAATCAAAAGTCATTAGGATTATAGGTGGTGTCGGAATAAAGGAATACGTTTTCACAAGTTCCATTTAAAAGAAGGGAAGGGTCTAGGGGTGTTAAAAAGTGTTTCACACGCTCACTGTAGGTCACAAAATAGGGATACATCAAATAGGCTCACACTCTTTTAAGTTGTCTTAGATCATCATAAGGGCACACCTTACTAATTCAATTAGACTAACGGGGAGAATTTTAGTTTTACTCAAGCATGGTTCAATGTAAGATATTCTTACATGGCATTGATACTAAAGCCAAAAGAGACTACACATTTTTGCTAATATGAAACAATCATCATAAGAGAGATCAATACAATACATGGCTAATAAAAAAAAGATGCAACAAGTTCACATATTATCTATGTAATTTCATTTAATCTCGTCGTAGCCGTACATTCATGTTAGTTTGTTTGAGAACACTATTTATGTCATCAATATTTATTGAAACCGAGACTTAAGTTTGTACAAGAATTGCCACATTCAATACAAGAGGTGGCAAAATTATTCAAAAAATGAAATCTTTTTAGAAGGGTCATAATTGTTTCGCAATTTAAAAACATAAAGGAGCCATAAGCTCAAATAAGCGCAAAAGCAATATAAAACGTAATTTTAAAACTGAAGACCCAATTGTACACAAAAACACAAATATCACCACAAAAATATCAGCACAAAAGTGGCTCACCCCAGCACAAATAAAGCAATTTTCTCCTCAAATGCAAATAATTGCAATATATAAAATTGACAAAAAAAAATAAGACAAAGAGAGGGGTGAAGAAATGTCCTATCTGTCAACCCTCTATATCTATTGAGGCATCAGTTACCGAATCATAGCCTTGAAATGAAACAATGATTGCCGGAGTATTATTATATTGATTCACATTGTTTCCCTTTTCCTTAGCCTCTACAGCAAGATTAGCTGCAATCATTTGATCTATTTCATGATCTTCTCCGAAGGCCTGTGTTTTATTAACAAACCTCAAACCCATAATTTATGCTTTTGGCATAAGCTGAGGTGCACATGTCAAAGGAGGGACCAGGGCTAATGCATTGTACCCAGAATTGATGAGTTGGGGTAGAAAAGAAAGGTCCATGTAAGCTCAATTATTTGGATGAAAAGGATTAATTTCATTGGCTTTTATTTCTTTAGGCTAAAGATTTGACTATGTTGAACAAGAGGCTATGACATTTCCTTATTGCTCTAACCACGTGCCTTTTTGAAGGAATACAAGCAAGCTCTAGCTAGGTGATCAATGGTGGGACCATTAAAATTTCCCTCACACCTCACTTAAACACCTCATTACCCTAAAAGATTATCGGACTTCCTAGTCGATCATTAGATCGAGGATCATGCATGGCTATGTCCTGATTCATCCAACACATTCAAATTCACTATGCCAATCATGAAAATATCCCAGTTTTAGACGGGATATCATTAATATTTTAGCCATCATGCTTCAGATTCACACCAAACTTTGTTGCAAGGTAATAAAAAGGTCGGTTCAATAGTTAAAAAAACAGTCTCTTCGGAGAAAAAGAACAAAAGGCAATAAAACCCCAAGAAAGGATCATGAGCTGGGCCTACTCAGACTTCACCTTAGAACTCAATTTCCATTTACCCTACCACTAACAAAAAACATGAAGTTATCCCCAATGCATAAGAAATATAAATAGGGTGGTAGTTTGAAAGAAAGGAAACGAGGGATAACACCAACGATCAACAAGCTGGTGGGTCCTTTTTCCGGGAACCCACTCCCTTAGACATAGGGACACCATCAGTAGTGTCCGCACCAATAACAGCAACCTCAGAAGTGCTTCTCTCAACATCAGTTGTCCCTGAGCTAGACGCCCCAGTGGCCAACTCATGAGCCCTCACATTAGGGTTGATGGCAGTTCATCTTTTAGCCCTGCCTTCCTTGGTGTTTTCCCTTTGTTTGGATAGTTCTATTTTATTCGTCGTCTTTAAACTCATGTGCTCTTATGTTCCATGGTGGATCTTTCTACCTGCGACTTTTGGTCAAGTCATTTCTACAAGGACTTCGATGACAAGTTAGATAGTATTCAAATAGATGCAAAAAAGGTTTTTGAGAGTAGAATTGCTTCACATATGTGTACACACACACACATAAATGTATGAACGAAGAATTTTTATGATAATCTAGTCAATGTGGTTGTGTTGAAAGTTTTCGTTAATTGTACACTAAACTAGAATATATTACGTATGACATGACTATGTGAAAGGACATTCTCATACGATGTTGGTTTTGATGAAAGGACATTCTCATCATATAACTTATGATCTATGTACTTGTTATATAAGGGGTTAATTCCCTAAGGCCTTTCTTATGAACTAATGTTTAAGGAATACTTAAAGTTTCTTCAAAGAGGGAATTTAGCTTATAATCGAGTGAATTTGACAATATGAGGGCTCTCTTTACGAGGAAGCTTCCCCAATATTCTAATGGGGTGTAAACTACAATACGAATTAAATTAAAGATGGTTTCTAGTAAAAACCTCCTATTTCTTTTACTATGTGCCCCCATAGGAAGCTTAGCAAGTTGTTCTACCTAGTTGTTATTTGATGTTTATTTCCTACCTTGGCAAGTAGGATAACCTCCTTTTTGTGTGAGTGTATGACACCGGATACCATGTTTAGCTTACATGTTCTATGTCGGTTATGGAAATGTTTCCCATATGTAAATGAACAATGGAAATAAGAAGTTTAACATTATTTTGGACTACCTAAGAGATGTTCTATAATGCTAGGTAAGAGTATGGGACTTTACCTATACATTCAACAAGTAGGTCTTGATGTGAATTCTATAATGATTTATATATATATATAATGCATGACGTTATGGTGTTAACATACTTGTAATAATGATATGCATGGTCATGGTGGTTGGCCTTGTTGGGTATAGGTGATAAAGGTATTACTTAGTATGCATGTTGTTGCCAATGCTTGTCATGATGATGTATAAATTAAAGGGAAATGCTTCTGATCTCCTTTTTTTATTTTACTTGTTATGTGTTAGGTTATGGGGCTTCAAATATATAATGCACTACTAGACTTAGATTAAGGGCTATAAGTAAGGTTTTGTGATGTATTGATGAAATGATCTCTAAATACGCAATATTGAATATGGTTTATTAGGTGATAGTTAATGGGACTTTTTAGTTTTTTGGAGAATGTGCATTTAAGTCTAAATATTAATATAATATGATATAATAATTGAATCAATTTTTATATGAGGCCATGAAACACTCTGAAAGCCCATGACATAATCTACAACCTCACATGAAGAAATAAGACTTAGAACATTATTTAAAGGCCTAAAATAATGTATTTGAAACATTAAGGAAGTGTTATAGTCAAAATGCCAAGAAATTGTGATCCTCCATTGGTGGAGTTGAAGAAATCGATACATAGCAAGTTCAATGAGTCAGTCTCTCAAGGGGGGATGGTGTGCTTAGGAACCAAATATGTTGTCTATACCAGATGTTGATGATTTGAGGGAACGAATTTTAGAAGAAGCTCATGGTTCCTAATATTCTATTAATATGGGTGCCACAAAAATATATTATGATCTTAGACAAGTGTATTTGTGGCATTGTTTGAAAAGGGATATAGCAGAGTTTGTATCAATGTGTTCAAATTGCCAACAAGTTAAAAATTAGTATCTAAATCGTACTGGTGTAATCCTAGAAATGGGTGTTCCAATTCAAAGTGGGATGAAATTTAGTATGGACTTTGTTATTGGGTAGCCACGAACCTGGAGGCAAAATTACTCAATTTAGATTATTGTAGATAGATTAGCGAAATACACTCACTTTATCCCCTTCTAGTCTACTTATTCGGTGGAGGATTATGAAAGAATATATTTTGATGAGATTGTGACTTTTCATTGAATCCCTTTGTCCATCAAAACGAATAAAGGTGCTTAGGTCACATCTCATTTCTTGAGGTATTTTTAAAAAGAGTTGGGTACTCAAGTGAAGGTAAGAAATTTTTTACATCCCCAAACAGAAGGTCAAATGGAGCGTACTATTTAAACACTAGAACACATGTTTAGAGATTGTGTGATAAATTTTAAAGGTAATAGGGATAAACACCTGATTTTATAGATTTCTGCTATAATAATAGCTATGATTCAAGTATTTCCATGGAACCTTTTGAAGAACTCTACAGTGGAAGATGTAGGTCTCCTATTTGGTGGTTTTAGGTGGGTCAATATTCTCTACTTTGTGCCGAAATAATCAATGAATGTTTGGAGAAGGTTCGGGTGATAATGGATACATTTAAGATAGTCTGTAGTTGGCCAAAGTCCTATGCTGACAGTAGAAGAAGGGATCTTAAATTTAAAGTAGGTGATATGGTGTATTTGAAAATTTCACCTATGAAAAGGGTGATGCGATTTGGCGAAAAAAAGGAAGTTAAGTCCCTGGTATGTGGGTCCCTATGAGGTTTTGAAACAAGTCAGATAAGATTCATATGAGCTCAAATTACCAAGTGAACTGTCTTTGTTTCATCAGGTATTCATGTCTCCTTGTCAAAGAAGTTATTGGTGATCCCTTGTATATCTCCCTATTGAAAGGTTAGGTGTTGATGAGAGTCTTCCCTAAAAAGAGATTCTGGTGGAAGTTCTTGATCGCCGAGTCAAGAAGTTGAGGAACAAATAGGTGGTCTGCGTAAAAGTCTTATGGACAAACTACATGATACGCTCAAATTATACTTCCATAAAAAGGTATAAGCAGTAGTATCAAGTAAAGAACCCAATTGTTAGTCTTGTTTAGATCCCACGAGAAAAATTGTTTAGACTTAACTTTAGTCTACTATTACGTACATTTAGTAAAGTCCTTTGTGAAAACAATTAATTGAATGGGGCGGGGGAATTTTGTGTAACAAAAATGTTTAATTATTTTTATGTAAGACAAATAGCGTGTTTATAACTTTAGTGTTTATCAAGTGATGAGAGAAACTAGGGGGCAAGTGTTCCCCATAAGTTCATAACGCGGTAATCCTAGATATAGCAATCCTTCCTAGTATCTTGAATGCAAAGTTATAAGTTATGTATCCCTAATTCCTTTGTTCGGAAACTAGAGAATTTCACTCCTTGGTCCGGCTACGTTTGTCTACGTTTCTAAACCTTACCTTTACCTCATATTAAGCATCATATCAATATATGGCTAGTTACTACTTTGCACCATTGAACTAGCATTTACTAGATAGTTAACTAAATCATATTGATAATTCTTTTTCTATTTACCACTTTCCTGGTCCGTCAAGTAGAAATAGGGCAAGTTCCACATTTGCACTCGTTTTTAAAAAGACTTCTAAATGAAAGAATTATTAATACATGCAAGACCCTATTGTAAACTTGTTATTTAGCTAGTTTTAACTTATTAATTACCCATGCTTCCCACAACCCTAGTTGTGGATTTAGTTACCGATGATAAGAAATACACAATTCGTAATTGTTAAGCATGAAATCATGTGCTTACTTTAACTAGTTTTGAGAGAACCCAAAAATATCACTTGAGTTTACTAAAATATTTGAAGAAACGATTTCGGAAAATTAAAGTGTTTCCCAAAAATAGAAGTTTAACTTCCAAAAATGAGGTTTTTAGTTCTATTTATAATAATAAAGTCCTAAGATAAAAAGAATTTCAATTTAAGGAAAAAAAATCTGTCCAAAATGTGTCTGCCATCGACGAGCTTAATGATGGTCCGTCGACAACTTTTGTTAGTCCATACTTCAAATGTTTTTCTGTTTCCACTTTTAAACAATTTTTGTTGCCATCAATGGACCAATAACACGGTCCGTCAATTGACCTACAGTCCATCGATGGCCACCTTTCCTCCATACTTAGTGGTTTCTTCAAATCAGGTACTGAGACTATATTCTATTACCACCGACGGTTATCCATGACGGTCCGTCGGTGGATCGATGAACCGCTGCTCCTTCCGTAGCCCCACACTTTGTCAGATTTCCCTGATTGGATTTCATATGCGTTGACCTTCAGTCGACGATCATCAGTTACGGACTTTCACAGGGTCAACGAACCGTCAGTGGCTCCGTAGGTCATCACTTTTGCAGATTTAAGCAAGTCTTCAAACTTATCGTTCTGGATAATTTTCATGCTAAAACATAGATAAACACATTAAAACCACTACAAAAAGGTCTTAGACACACACTAAACATAAGGGGAAAGCATTAGAAATCCGTTAATCCACGGTACATCATCACCCACTACATAAATTCCTTATTTGTCCTCAAGCGACGCACTATGACTCAACACAACACCTTTGTACTATAATATCTTCTTTTAAGCTTTCACAATCATCTGGATATCAATCACGATTGTTTTAAGTGTTTTTATGCATTATATCACTCTTAGGCTCATTAATGTGGATCACACATAATGCAGACTCACATTCATCGACACCTCTCCTTTTTTATCTCTCACCAAGGTACAACTTTCAAATATTGCAACTAGTGTCCTCACATTAAAAACAACATTCTCCTTTTTCATACAGTGATTTAAATTTGAGTATAATGATTAAGTTTCAACATTCGCTCTATGAACCAATTCACACCTAGTTGGTAGTTGTCGCGATAGGCTTGCACTTATTTTCACTACTTCAAAATCACCATTTTAGACTCTCAGGATCACGATTGGAATTTCTTGGCTTGTAACGTAGGATCAAGGTCAGGTAGGGTATATTTTTATTAATTTTAGTGACTTGTTTCCCTTTTTGACATAACTTCTAAGCGTCCTACCTTTTCATAGTTTATTATGACCTACACTCATCTTTTATATCTTTTGCCTTCTTTTTCCTTTCTTTTTTCCTTTTGTGCAAGTGACCCTTCTTTCAATTTTATTTTCAAATTCAAAAATTTTCAATGATTTCAACTTTGATTGAGCCACTCTTTGTTTCTTTTCAATAATTCTCTCAAATCCACTTTCCAGAACATTTCTCATAATATTTACCCTCAACTCACGGCTTTGCAATGAATCAAAGTACACAATACCCAAGGTTGGGTCATGGCCAGGATGAGCTTTGTTTCTGCATTAACCACCCTTAATTTATGCTTTTGGCATAAGTTGAGGTGCACATGTCAAAGGAGGGACCAGGGCTAATGCATTGTACCCAGAATTGATGAGTTGGGGTAGAAAAGAAAGGTCCATTGTAAGCTCAAATTATTTGGATGAAAAGGATTAATTTCATTTGGCTTTATTTCATTTAGGCTAAAGATTGACTATGTTGAACAAGAGCCTATGATCCTTTCCTTATTGTCTAACACGTTCCTTTTTGAAGGACTAACAAGGCAAGCTCTAGCTAGGTATCAATGGTGGACCATTAAACTTTCCTCACACTCACTTAACACCTCATTACCCTAAAAGATTATCGGACTCCTAGTTCGATCATTAGATCGAGGATCATGCATTGGCTATGTCATGATTCGATCCAACACATTCAATATTCACTATGCCTAATCATGAAAATATTCATTTTAGACGGGATATCATTATATTTTAGCCATCATGCTTCAGATTTCACACATACTTTGTGCAAGGTAATAACATGTCGGTTCAATAGTAAAATAATCAGTCTCTTCGGGAAAAAGAACAAAGGCAATAAAACCCCAAGAAAGGATCATGAGCTGGGCTACTCAGACTTCACCTTAGCACTCAATTTCCATTTACCCTACCACTAACAAAAAACATGAAGTTATCCCCAATGCATAAGAAATATAAAATAGGGTGGTAGGTGAAGAAAACCTGAGGTGTATAACACCAACGATCAACAAGCTGGTGGGTCCTTTTTCCGGGAACCCACTCCCTTAGACATAGGGACACCATCAGTAGTGTCCGCACCAATAACAGCAACCTCAGAAGTGCTTCTCTCAACATCAGTTGTCCCTGAGCTAGACGCCCCAGTGGCCAACTCATGAGCCCTCACCTGCCGGGCCTCCTCATCCATCAAGGATGCTCTCCTCGCAGCCTCAAACTCAGTGTGCTCTCTCTTCATAGAACGAGCCTCGCATCCCTCTCTGGACTGATGCCTCTTGGTCTGCAAACGTGGTAGCAGTGGTGACTTAGCGGTGGTCTGGAATAATGTAGTAAGCATCGTTTATTCACCAGGCTTTGCAAGTGTGGCCTCAGACTCAGGTACCCGCGTATCGGGGATATCATCCACGTCAGCCCTCAGACTCGCCACAGTAGCGTGGAGAGTCGTCAAGTCAATAGTAGGGGTTGGCCGGGCGATAGCTTTAAACTCGAAGGCGTCAAGGCGCTGATGGACTGCTAGAATCTTCTGCTCAATCTGTTGGACAATATTCTTCTCAATAAGCTCCGTCGCCTCAACAATGGACCTCTCCATCCATGGCTGGATATGGTGCAAAAGTGTGGCCATCTGGGCCTCTAACTTTTGGACCGTAGCAATCGGGACCAGTGCTGCAGATGGGATGGAGCGGGAGGAAATCGGGGTTGTGCTAGTACCCGTGATATACTCTGTCAGATACCGGTAGGCTCTGATGTACTCTAATTAACCCCTTGGGCTTGCTTTACCGTTTCAGCCATGTTCTCACCTAGCAGCTGCACCTCTACTCTAGGCCCTTTGAGGGATGCCGCGTCTTTTGCATCATCTCGGATGAGTCCTATTTGAACCTTAATATTCCATATGGGTAGTACAACCGACCTAAACAACTCAAAAATAATGACTGCCCGTAAAAATCTCGGAATGTCCATGTTGAACCCAGCAACTAAAGCAGCTATCAGTAGCAGTGGGGGATACAAAGTGATGGACCAATAGCTAGATAAACTTTGCCGTGAATGTAAGGTTGTCATTCTTGATGACCTTTCTGGGCTCCAGCACCCAATCTACGCCCTTGCCATCCACATTATTGTGTTGGGCTATCAACCACTTTGTGGTCTCTCTCAGCCATAGATTATGCAAAAAATGGTCCTCCTTAATTAGCTTCCACTGATAGTCAAATATGGGGATTAGGATCTCCCAAGTAGCATATTTGTCAGCACCGTATAAGAATTGGCAAATAGTAGGTAATGAGATGTCTACCCTGCGGACACGGACTTGAACATGATCAACTTGTTTCTTTTTAGCGGGATTAGACTGTCTATCCATGGAAGACCTTGAAGTCTCTACATAAGATGCATAGAACTCTTACACCACCTCCTTGCTGTAGCGTTTAACTCTCCAGGACATTAACTCTAGCCGATGGCGGGTGAAGAGAGCATGTACATCAGGTACAATGTGAAGACTCCATGTAAAAACACCGCTTGACTGACAGAGTCCGAGTCATAACCCCCTTATCTTTGAGTAGCTTGGTGTCCAAGTACACTTGATATTGTCCTTCTACACACCACCGGTTTGGCTGATCAGCAGGGACGTCAGTCAAAGGTGATGGAGTGGAATTTGGACTATCAACCTCATCAGACGAGGCACAATGGAATAGTGCAGCAGGATCAGTGGGACCATGTGAAGGTGACGCTTCCTCACACCCAGAAGCCTCCTCATAGCCAGACGCTCCCTTAGAACCATCGGTAGACCTAGATGATTTGCCGGTTAGTGTGCGCTCTTCGTCAGACTGGGAGGCAGTGACCAAGCCGGATACCACCTTCGTGGGCATGACCCAAGTTTTCCTAGAAGAACGTGTCGGTGTCTGGGTTTCTAGTTGCACTTAATTTATGTCATCATCATTGTCTGAGCCAATCAGCAGCCAACGTGAAGGTGCAACATATTTTTAACTTCCTCTAGAGTATACTAGATCTTGCTTGGGAGACATTTGTACCTGCAAAAGTGATTTAATAGCTTCAGTATAAACATCTGACACACCCAAGAGAAGATAGACCACACTTGGAAACACAAAACACAGTGCAGTTTAGAAACACAGAACTGTCCGACGGGCACTATACATGGTCCGTCGATGGAATGACGATCCGTATGTGGGGTCCGTTGGTGAAAAATTATCAAATATTTTGAAAGTTTTGGGATTAAAGGTTTGTTTTGAGACGAAGGACCTGTAGGAGTGTTCGTCGTTTAGATGACGGTCCGTTGACCACCCCCGTGGGTAGGCACTTAGACTAAAATCTAGGAACCCTCAGGAAACAAAGTTCTGATTAAGACAACGGATGTGTAGGATGGTTCGTCGATCAACCAATGGACCATAGACCACAGCCGTCATTCCAGAGCTTAGCAAATATAGGGTTCACCAGCCACGGGTCGAGAGGAGTATACAAGGAAATGCTACGCTCCTACTTCCAACGGCACCCTGCTCCAACCACTCCTTACTATGCTAACTTAACCCACCAACCTACCCCTAATGTGCTCTTTCCTAAGTAACCATACCCCCCTATAGGTCGACCGACTCCTCTTCTCCTGCTACCACAAATCAACGGCCCTTTCGGGATCACCTCAGCGTGTAAACCTTTCTACTTCCCATGCCCTCTTTTCCACCCCCCCCCATCACTATCTCGCCATCATTTCAAGGAACCCCTGTCTCTCCCTACCTTCCTCTCTACTTTTTGTCTTAGTCTCAATTCTTCCGCTGTTCCACCCCCTCCCCATAGACGGTCCGTAGATGGGTCTCATATATTGGTCAGAAAGATTTTTTGTAAGCCTTGGTTGGTACCCCAAAGAACAATGTTCCACAAAACTAAGATACATTAAGTTCATCTAGAATTTAACAAACCATTTCGTCATTCTGAGGGCATGGATTATTGTAATTTAAAGCATAGATTCTAAAGGATCTTCAAACCCTTAGTCGGTAACAACACTCAAAACATAGTACATTTCGACAATAAACCACCAACCCATTCACTCTCCATTATTCGAAAGGACTAGGAACTCAATTTAAACAATTCAAGCATGCAATTTTGTTCCAAAGTTAAGACCCACATACGTAGTACATAAATTTAACATGTAAATGAATGTGAATTCATTGTGCAGAGCAGAATGACATACCTTTGTTCTGTAGTCAAGTGAATGGGGAGATGAATTTGTATGTGAAACCAGATCAAGCCAAAGTTTGAAAACCGACCGGAAGGAATATAGAAGCTGATGGGAATTTAGGACAGAAAAGCTTTTGGTATTGATGGGGATTTGTGGAAGAAGGAAATTTAAGTGTTTAAGGGGGATTAAATGGGTGAGTAAGTCGAGCAGTTGAAGGAAAATGGGGAGGGAGATTGTTGGGAAGGGGATTTGAAAGGGTGGGGTAACTGAAATGTTTAAAAATTCAATAGATAGCCTATCGGGTCGGGTCACGTAATTGGGTCCGAGAATCTAAGGATTCATCGTCAATGGACCGTCGGTCAGTCGATTGTCCATCGACTGCTCCGTCGACTGTTCCCTAACATAGGATAAATTAGAATTCATAATTGGGATCCACGGATGCCATTGACGGTCAATCGGTTGGTCCGTCGATAAATGCAGCAAATCAAATTTTACAAATTTTTTGTGATTTGGTTCCTGTACAATGAACACCCAATAAGCTAATCCTTTATTTTTGTCTTCTTGACACTTTTTAGACACAGTCCCTAGTCTAATCTCTAGCCAACACTTCTAAAAGAGAGTTAAGGAAAATGCATACATGATATTAAATAAAAACAAAAATAATGCAATACTCCTAGAAAATCAAGAAAAACCTGTTGTTGTCTTGAGGATACATATTGCGTTGCCTCCCAATCAGCGCTTGATTTAAGGTGGCGGCACAACCAGGATTCTCGATTACTCAAAACTCATCAAGATGGTATGCCTCAACTACTTCATTGCATTTTCCGCGTGCCCTAGGTTGATTTTGATTTTTGTCCGTTCACCTTGAACCTTACTCTCTCCTTGTTCTCCAACTCAACCGCACCATGAGGGAAGACATGAATAATCAAGAATGGACTAGTCAATTTTGACTTGAGCTTACCCGAAAACAAGCGCAACCTAAAGTAGAATAAAATCACCGAATCCCCAACCACAAAGTTGTGTTTCTCAATCTTTTGGTCATGGTACTCTTCATATTTTCTTTGTAGAAGGCTGAATTTTCATATTCCTTCAAGCGAAACTCATCAAGCTCATTTAACCCATTCAAACTCTTCTATGCTGCTTCATTCCAATAAATATACATTTGTTTCATAGCACACATGGCCTTATGCTCTAACTTAACCGACAATGACAAGCCTTCCCATATACATGTTGGTATGGAGACATACCTATGGGAGTCTTGTATGCTGCCCGGTAGGCCCAAAGAGTATTATCAAACCTCCTTGGCCAATCTTTTCTACTAGTATTCACCGTTTTTTCTAGAATCTAGTTGATTTCTCTGTTTGACACCTCAACTTGATCACTAGTCTAAGGATGGTAAAGAGTGGATACATTGTAGCGAACCCCATATTTCATAAATAACCCTTTGAACAACTTGTTGCAAAAGTGGGATCCCCCATCAATAATAATTGCCTCATGGTGCAAAATCTAGAAAATATGTTCTTTTCAAGAACGGCGTGACACTCTTCCCTTCGTTATTTGCAAGTGCTATGGATTCCACCCATTTTGACACATAATCAACTGCCACAAGAATATACCTCATCCCATGAGAACTCAGAAAATGACCCATAAAGTCAATGATACATCAAACCACTCAATTAAAAAAATGGTATGTAAAGGGAGATCTTGCCTTCTAGAAAAACATCCATCTTTTTGAAATCTCTCACATGCCTTGGAAAACTCATGAGAATCTTGGTTGATTGTTTGCAAATAGTAGCCACATTGCATGATTTTATGAGCAGTCCGGATACCACTTTGATGTCCACCCACAGGCAAGGAGTGACATGCCTCCAATACACTCAACATCTCAACTTCCAGCACACACTGGCAAATAAGACCATCACATCAACTCCTATATAAATATAGATCATCCCAAAAGAACTTTTTCACATCATGCACAAACTCTTTACTTTTATGAAAGGACAAATCCGATGGTACTATGTAACTAGCCAAATAATTTGCAAAATCGCAAACAATGGAATCAAGTCATGGGAAGCGGCCAAAACATGCTCATCAGGGAAAGTATCATTAATTTCAACCTTTTCACCCAACACTCGCATAACTTCATCCTCCAATCGGGACAAGTGATCGGCAATTTGATTTTCAGTCCCTTTTCTATCTTTCACACCAAAATCAAATTCTTGGAACAGTAATCCCACATAATCAACCTTGTCTTCGCATTCTTCTTTGCCATAAAATATCTCAAAGCAGAATGATCAGTGTGCACTATGACTCTTGTGCCAAGTAAAAAGGAGTGAAATTTCTCAAATGCAAAAAAACACCGCAAGGAGCTCTTGTTCAGTCACAGTATAATTCTTTGAGATTCATTAAGGGAATTACTAGCATAATAAATGGGGTGAAGGATTTTATCCCTTCTTTGAACCTATACTAGACCAAGAGCAACCCCACTAGCATCACACATCACCTCAAATGACTTACTCTAATCCGAGGAAATAATAATGGGCGTCGACATCAACTTTTCCTTGAACTCACCAAACGCTTTCGGACAAGATTACTTGCACAGAGTACGTGCAATTTTTTAAAAATCCTTGATAAACATTCGGTAGAAGCCCCATGCCCTAGAAAGCTCCTCAAACCATTTACAGGACGTCTCTCTATCAGTTCCACATTGTATCAATCAACCTCTATTCCTTTCTATGAGATGCGATGACCCAATATAAATACTTTCTTTCACCATGAAGTGACATTTCCCCTAATTTTGCACAACGTTGTAATCTTCACACCTCTTGAGAACTTCGATCAAGTGACTCAAACAATGTTCAAACAAGTCACCAACAACAGAAAAATCATCCATAAAGACCTCAATAGTATCCTCCACCATATCGGAGAATATAGACATCATACATCTATGAAAAGTAGTCGGTGCATTAAACAGCCCGAAGGGCATCCTCTTGAACGCCAAAATTCCATAAAAACAAGTAATGTTGGTTTTCTTGTGATCTTCCGGTGCAATAGATATTTTATTGTAACCCAAATAACCATAAATAAAACAATACCACCCCTTTATTGCAAGCTTTTCCAACATCTTATCCATTAAGGGAATAGGAAAATTGTCCTTCTCAGTCCATGCATTCAATTTCCGATAATCTATACACACTCTCCATCCCGTCACTAGCCTCATTTGAACAAGATCATTAGGGACCACAGTCATTCCCCTTTTCATGGGCACACAATAAAAACGCCATACCAACTAATGATCAGCATAATTGGATACTAAACTCGACATCCAACCACGTAACAATTTCCTCTTAATACTAATTGGCATAAATGAATTTAAATATCTCTTGTTCTTAATACTTGGCTTATTATCGGGCATGAATTGTATTATATGTTAAAAATGTCGGGAGGGATCCCAATAATATCCGCAATAGTCTACCCAATAGCTCTCGTGGACCTCTTTAACACATCAACCAAACACTCTACTTGTTGCATATTCAAATATGATTCTATAATTACCGAGAAAAAGTCACCTTTCCCCAAGAAAACATACCTTATATGAGGTGGTAGACCCTTAAGCTTCATTTGTGGGGCCTCCTCAATAGATTGTTTCGTAGGTGGAGATTCGCGATGTTTCATATTTAAATCCAATTTCTTTGGTTTGAACCGAACATCACCTCGATGAAGTGCTGCAACCAATGAACCATACTCTTCTATTCAATCACTCTAAAAATTCATGATCACTGCCAATAGTGCCTCGACCCCAAGACACTCTTCTTTTTGTACCTTGGACAAACATTCAACCTTGTAGGATATCGCAGATACCGATAGGAGCTCACCACTCTTCCTCATTGACCTACAAGTGTTAAAGTCACTTCTTCACTATTAATCAAAAGCTTCACAGGCCCTTTCTCCATATCAACAATGGCATGACACGTAGCAAGAAACGGCTTCTCAAGAATAATGGGCACCTCAAAGTCAACTCACAATCAAAAATCATCAAAAAATCGGCCGGAAAATTAAATTACTCCACTTTCACTAGAACGTCATGGAGTACCCCAATAGGCCTCTTCACCGTTGGATCGTCCATTTGTTGCCACATCGCAGTGGGTTTTGGGTCACCTAAACCCAACTTCTTGTAAATATATAGAGGCATGAAATTTATGTTTGCCCCAATATCACATAATGCATTAGCAAAGTGTAACAACCCGATTGTACATGGCATAGTGAAAGCACCCGGATCTTCTTTTTTTTTGCACAAGAGACCTTGTAGTAATAGTACTACAGTGTTGCATCCAATCATTATCCTCAAAAGTAACCGATCTCTTCTTAGTGACCATATCTTTCATGAATTTGGCGTAATCGGACATGTGTTGAAGAGCTTCTACAAAAGGGACATTGATTGAAAGTTGTTTCAACATAGTAATAAAATGTCGATATTTACCATCTTCTGTCTTTTTTCACTAATATTTGCAGAAATGGTGGTGGTAGTCTAGGAATGGGAGTCACTTTTTGGGGTATCTCAGCTTTTTTCCCCGATTTGTCTACCAACTCAACAGTAACTTCCTCTACAACATCATATTCTCTCATCTCATCTTCAACGCCAGACGACAAATGTGGGTCAATGGTTTTCTTACCTTCTTATGTAGTGACTGCCATACAATGTTCATAATTTTTTAGATTTTTGACAGTATTGCTGGAAGGATTACCCGGTTGGCATGGGTTCATAATAGAAGACTATTGGGCCATTTGCAACTCAAGTTGCTTAATTGAGATTGCATGTGCATCCACCTTTTACCTAATATTCGCTAAATCACCTCTGAACTCTTTTGCGTACTCATCAATAGTATCAAACCTCCTCATCATCTTCTGCAACATATCCTCAACTCACGCCATAATACCTCCACAATCCATAGGATCAACTTCCCGATTTTAGGTGGAACATAGGGCCCATTCTGATAATTTCTATTACCATAGTTATCCCAGTTGAAGTTTTTGTCGCAGTTGTAGTTGCCATCTCGAACATAGTGACCCTATCGGTTGTAATTCCAATAGTTTTGACCTTAATATCTTTGACCTTTGCGCCAATTCTCCTGATTAGAGCCTTGGGCGTTCTGCAGGAAACCCCTTGTCTGATCATTCACTACATAAGACTCTTCTTCACAGTAGTACTCATTAACCGGTGGTGGTGGTCAAGCCAAATAGTTCACTGTATTTACCTTTTCTCACCCTCGGTGACATATTTTAACACTTACCCAAGCTCAGTTCTCATTTTATCCATCTTTTCACGAATCTTATCTGTGGCTAGGTTGTGTGAAGATTGCACTGTTAAAGTGTTTCTCCCAGTATCCGACTTCTGATTGCTCCAAGCTTTATTATTTCGGTAGATTTTCTCTAACTTTTCAGTAATCTCTGCATAAGTACACTCCCCATAAGAAACACCCGCAATCCTATCAAGTACTTCTTTAATATTATCATGATGCCCCCGATAAAAGTAATCTTTCAGTGACTCATTATCAATGCGGTGGTTTGAGAACTTCTCAAGATGAGGAGGGGGGATGAACATATCCCAAGAAAATGCTTACTGACTCCCCTCGGTAATGACAAAAATAGCACCTATCATTGTGGTGTAGCTTCTTAGACAAGAATTAATAATGGCTAAGAACACAACCCTCAATGGCTTCCAAGTATAGATCGATTATAGGGGAAGTCAGTAACTATTACAGCCTCTCCGTCAGTGAGAGAGGAAAACACCTTAACCCAATGCGTCATGTGACAGTCAGGTTTCTCTACAAAACTCGACAGACCGGACCCACTTGGCGTGTGAGCATGTGAATCCTCAGATGGTAGCCCCCAAAAAAATCCTCTAGTGGTGGGATACTAGTTACCATGAATGTATGACCATGTGGTAGAGGATGTAGAACAAGTGGCCCGTCAGAGTCAGTGATGTCAACATTTCCCCTATAATATTCTTGAGGGCGTGGGGCAGGAGGTTTCCTCCGTATAGGGCCCTCACCAGCGTTCTCTACTATCACTTGGTTATGAGCATCAACTAGTGGAGGTGGTTGACGGTTGATCTAATCATCGATATAAGTAGGATTATATAAAATATTCATTCTTCAAAGTTTACGGCTTAGTTCTAGATCAAGTGAAAGTATTGATTCTCCTCGACTCCATGTACTTGGCATATATGAAGCTAGACCTGCGTGAGATAAAAATAAAAAGAAAAAGTAAAATCAGGAAAGTGTTTGCTAAAATTCGGTAATGTGCTTAACGTTAATCTAAAATCCACTTTTCTCGGTAGCAGCGTGATACGCTCAAACTTACTTCTCAAATAAGGAAGTTAGCGGTCTCGTAAGTAAATAACCCAAATAATGAGGTTAGGATCATTCCCACGAGGAAAAAGTCTAGACTTAACTTTAACTGTTATAACGATTGTTCGGTTGATAACTTCTTTTGAAAGTAAAAACATAAAATGGGGGGTTTGTATTTTCCTAATGATTAAAAATAATAAATGAAATTAAAAGAGGGACACTTAACAATTTTGAATGTGGGTTTAATCAATATCAAGGTAAACTAGGGTTTTACGTGTTCTCCACAGGTTCATAACTTGAAATTTAACCTATAACAATTCTTTCCTAGTATCTTGCAGCAAATGATAAGTTATGTATGTCTAAATCCTTGGTCCGGCATCTAGAAAATCTCACTCCGACTTTGGCCCGGCTAGTGTGTGCTTTCATAACCCTTATCGTTACCTCATATAAGCATGATTGAATTTGACTAAGGTTATTACTAGTACCAATCAATAATAGCTATAGTAGTACACACTAAATCATGTTAATAATTCTTTTCTCTATTACTACTCCTTGGTCGGCCAGTAGCATTAATGGCGAGTGAACGTTGATTCATCAGTTTAAAAGACTTTTAAGCGAAAGAAGCTTTTAATGACATGCTTTTAATGATAATTTGATTTTTGTTTGTTTTCTAGAATTGTTATTTTAGTAGGGTTTATCTCATTATTTTCCGATGGGTTCCCAAACCCTAGTTATGGTAGTTTAGTTACTCAGAGCCATAAACACAATATTCCAATATATCAAATATAGAAGCATGTACTTACTTTAATGAGAAGAATAAAATCCAAAAGTGCTTGATATATCACCAAACATCACTGCATCAATGATAATCCGATAAATCTAAACTATACAAAGAGTCTAAACTATGATGTCTAACTATCGGTGTCTAACCTCAAAATGAGGTTTTTCGACTTATTTATATAAAATGAAAAAACCTAATTCACAAGAATTATAATTGCTGGAAATCTGCCAACGCGGCTGGGTCGACGGACCATGTGACGAACCTCGTGGCCAGGATGGACCGTCATGGACTCCGTCGTCCCAATTGTGCACTTTCTTCTGCATGCTTTCTGTTCCCCTCGACGGGAAGTATGAAGGACCGTATAGTCAAACGGTCCGTCGAGGGTATTTGTTACAAAATAATTCAAACTCTCGGAATCTGGGTACGAGATAACTCCTAAACCTCCCGACGAACCGTTGAAAAACTGACCGTCATATTCAGACGGACCGTAGCAAGCTCCGTAATCCCCACTTGGTCAGACTTCCCATCTCCTTCGCCAGGATTCTCTTACATTGCCACCCACGGACCGTCACAAGCACGGGCGGACGTCATAAGCTGTCGTAGGTGGTCACTTTTAGGCATTCTCTCGTCAAGTCTCACGCATTGGCTTGACAGATTCCTGCAAACAAGAGAACTGGTATAAAAATTACACAAAAATGCTTTTGGCGCACTAAACTTAAGGAAAAAGTATAATGTATACCGTGAAACCACGGTATATCCCACCCGCAACTTAAATTGTTGTGTCTCAAGCGGGACGCACTATGCTCACTGCACAATCCTAGTACAATAGTAATCCACGTTATATCCTTGGCAATCATTTGGCCTATCAATCCGATTAATCTCATTAAATCTATGCATGCACACTCTTGGCTTGAATTTTTGTGGGATCAGTCATTGCCACAGATTCATATGCTAACAATATGCCTCTTCAATCTCTCACCGAGGTGCTAACAATTCTGGTTTGCAACTTAATGTCCTCATTTAGACAAAACCTCTATTTTTCACACAATGATCAGTTGAGTATAATGGATTACCATTTCAACAACTCGCTCTCAGAACAAAGTAACACTAATTCATACCTATTGCAATAGCTGCCCTATTTTAACTGCCTTAAGTTCTCTATACAACCCTTAGGATCACGATAGGACTTTTAGCTGTAAAACAAGGCTAGGGTAAGGTAGGGTACATTTTAGGTATACGTTAGACTTTTGCCCCTCCTTGACATAGCGGGCTAAACTGCCCTTTTTATCAATTTATCTCGCCCAGTTTTTCATACTCGTTCCCTTTGCTAATTTTCTTTCTTTCTTATTCTGTAAGTACTCTCTTTTTTTCGTGTTGTAATTCTTGTATATTTTTTTTTTTCTTTACTTTCTGTCAACTAATTATGAGTCACTTAATTTTGTATTTCTCTATCTTTGTTCTTTCAAAACCCCACTGTCAAGAGCAATTCCTCACAAATAGCCACCCTCAACTCAGGCTTTGCCATGAGATCAAGGTACACACTAAAAAAAAAAAAAAAAAAAAAAAAAAATTACCCAAAGTTGGGTCAGGGCCAAAAGAAGGTGCCTTACTGTATAGCCACAAAATTAGCTTTGCATAGCTGAGGTGCACATGTCCAAGGAGGACCAGGCCAACCCACTTGTCCCCGAAAAGATCAGTAGGGTGAAAAAGAAAGGTCAATTTAAGCTAGATGATTTGGATCAAAAGCAGGATAAATTCATCGGTTTCTTTTGTTGGGGTTAGAAATGGGCTTTCTTGAATAAGGGCCTATGATCTGTTCCTAATGTTTGTTAACAACTTCATTGCAGGGACTAAACCAGGGCAAGTTCTAGCTAAGTTACCAAAACATAGTGGAAATTCAAAATTTCCTCCCACACAATTGACATGTCATAACCTGTACCATATTATTAGACACCTAGTTCGAATCTAAATGCTTAGGGGCGGCTTAATGCCACTGGTTTACCTCTATTTAATGTAGAGCCACACAATCGTTAGTTACTATGCTAGTCCATGCATTATTTTCAGTTATCAGGAATAATTTTAGGACATCCTGCTCTTGATTAAAACTATGTCAAAAGATATAAACATGCCGGTTCAACAGAAAAAAAGTAATCAGTCTTTGGGGAAAAAGAATCAGGCAAGAAAACCAAAAGAGGATAGTGAATGGGCTAACTCAGACTTCCACCCAACACTCACATCCATCACCCACCCCCAACAAAAAAAAAACATGCAATGTCCCAAATATATAAAAATGTAAATACTAGAGTGGTGGTGAAGCAAAACCTCCCCCCCCCCCCCCCCGTGGCGCAAAGCGCGTCGATCAACAAGATGGGGTTCGGATCCACGGAACCCACGGGCCTCTGCAATCTGAACACCTCAGTGGTCCACGCAATAATCGCACCACAGTAGTGCCGCCAGCGATATCTACAATGCAGGAGCTAGACGCATCAGACGGAACTCTGAAGCACTCTCATCCGGTGCGCCCGCCTCGTCATTACGTGAGCTTCCGCAGCCTCCATTTCTCGGCGCCTTATTTTTGTCACGCCTCATCTCCGGGACCCCACGCCTCTGAGCACTCTCTCGGGGGGAGGGGTGGAATGTCTGGAGTGGTAAATGGCCGCTAGCACGGTATCCCAACAGGCCTGGACAAGAAAGGGCCTAAGAATCCGGCACCTCTTGCAGCTAGATCATGTCGAGGTTTGAAGAATATCTTGACTGCAGCCGGAGGGTCGACACAATCCACTGGAGGGGCTGTAGGCTAACACTCTCAACTCAAAGGAGTCCAGACGCTGGTTGACCTCAGCATCTGCGCTATTGTAAATGCCTATCTATCCTCTCTGAGTGCTTCAGACTCTGTAACTCGGACTGTATGCATCCACAGGTGAATATTGTGCATAGGGTGGCCATTTGGCCTCTGTTTCTTGACCCTACAAGCGGGACCTGTAACGGCAGAGGGGCGTGCAGAGGAGATAGGGGTGTGCTACGACCCGGGATAGGACTAGACAGGCGGTAGTGTCCGTGGACACATGTGTAAGTGGCGGGACTGGGATAGCAGGTCTGCCAAGCTCCATCTACAAGTGGTGGCAGCTCTGGATGGGGCCCTTTACGAGGGGCCAACTGATTGGCCTCATCTCTGATGAGGCCGAGTCAACGGTATCATGCGGGGTCCTTAAATGATCTATGTTCCATAGGGCACACTGCAGACCTGAAAGGCAAGGTCATGCACGGGAAAGGGGTAGGTGGTAGTGACCTTGAATGCCCTCTCGTGCAGACTGCTAGAGAAGCATGCAAGTCAACGCGAAGAGGCTATCACGCGCCACTCAGCACTGCTCGATCCAGGTGACTATGTTATCAACAGCTGTGGGGGAAAGGCAGGGACGACGAGCAGCCCAAGAACTTGCGGACGAAAGTGAGGGTTGGCCTTATTGATGGCCCCCTCGACTCGGTGGACCCATCGGCACCCTCTCCGTTATGATAGTTAGGGCCATCACATCTTGTTGGTCTCCACAGTGCTGGCTCTCGCAGGCAAATGTCCATCATTCACTATCTGCCAGCGGTGTCAAACTCGGCAGCTGGTGGGGGTCCGAGTAAGCTTATGCACTTGGTATAGGAACCGGCGGATGGCTGGCAGGACAAATGTCAACCTGCACGCCCCGGACTCTAACTTGCTCAACTGGGTCCTGTGTAGCGGGAGCAGCCGCCTGCGATTGTGATGAGAGCTACGTAAGATTAGTAAACTATCGGACTATCTCCTCGCTGTATCCCGTCCCAACGGGACGTGCTGTCCACTTAAATGATGCCTAGTGAAAGGGTTTATGAATCTCCGGCATCGGGGAAGGCTCACTGTAAGTACCCGCCGCTCAGGGTGAGTTTCGAGTCATATACTTTATCGGTCAAGAACATCGCGTCGAGAGTAAACTTGAAAACTGGCCGTCGACACACAACCGGTTTGGCTGGTCAGCGGCGGGGGGGGGGACCTGAAATGGGCGACGCGTAGAGTTGAAGTTTCAGCCTCATCAGAAAGAGGCCGAACGCTGCACCGGGGAGGTGTGCGGGACCCTGAGAGCCAGAAGCATCCTCGACCATGAGACCATAAGGAGCCAGACGCACCTTCCTCATTTGTGACGACCAGAGGGTGCGCGTCAGTGTGCGCCTCCCGAACCTAATTTCAAGCACCACTGGCCCACCCGCGCACGTGACCCCTACGCCGGATGCCAAAGTCTTGGGTGTAGCTCTGAGGGGCCCGTGCAGCAGGGAAGGGGCGGAGGTTGCCTGGGGCAGGTACTCAGGGTCCCGCTTCATCATCAGAGTCACATGGACATGCCGGGAGACGGGGACGAAGAATGAGATCGCCCGTGTGCATAGTTGCGGTTTGCTTGGTTCATAGTCGATAGTTATGAAAGGAGCAATATTAGTATGAGTGTAGCAAGCAAGACAGGCAAGATAATAGGGACATTAAACTTGAAAATAGTGTGGTAGGTAATATGAAACTGTATCAATGACTGGGACCGATGATGGCTCGTCGTGCTATGACGGACCGTCATGAGGTAGTTCGTGTTGTACTGCGTCTATGTATATATAAACGAACCCTGAAGGAGGATCTCGGACTATCATGACGAGCG